>BSBK01011298.1:0-150000 GCA_027943335.1 Chamaecyparis obtusa | reverse complement strand
AGACTATTTATAGGATTCAATCCAAGGGCTTGGGTTAGGATGGAGAGTTAGGGTTTGGGGTTTGGTTAGGGGTTGAGTCAAGGAGATAAGGATTGACTTTCATGGATTGAATAGACTAAGGTTGAGTTAGGCTCAAAGGTCAAAGTTAGGATAAGGGTTTAGGGTTTTCTAGAAGAGTCTAGAGGTTTAGGGATTTAAATAAATATCAAATTTATTTAAAGGGTTTGGTTGAGGACTTTATTTATTAAATGATTTTAATAAATAGGAGGGATTATCATTCAAATATGATTTAAAGGTTTTTGGATAGAGTTTCTTAATTAAATGTGTTTAATTAAGATAGGAGGGATTAATGGCATACTAAAAAATTATTTAATTAATTAACAAATGATGATGTCATAAGGGGTTTTACAAAATAAAATATTTCTATTTTGACAAAGGCTTTTTAGGTGTCTACATTTTGCCCCTCTTTGATGCAATGTCGCAAGTGGCGTGGCGTGAAAAACAAGAAAATAAGATGCCCTAGGCTAGAATTTAGAGGATAAGGGGTTGTGCCCCCTTGAGAAAATAATGCAAAAAGGAAACTTTGAAGAATTTTCTCGAAAAGGACGCAAGTGGGAAGGAAGAAAGGAGGATATAAACAAATGACCTTCCAAGAGAAAAAATGCATGAATGCAATATGATTATGAGATGCAAGATGAAGCTATATGCAAGATGCAAGGTTAATGTATATGATTCTAGATGGGGGATTTAGGGAGCTCCATGCATTGGATATTTTTGAGAGCACAACCTAGTTTGGTATAGAAATGCTAGAGACTTGCCAAGGATATTGGGATCATAAGGCCTTGTCACTAGTGTTGCATAGGACTGACACAAAAAATACACAAAGGGTTGCCCCAGCATCACACATGAAAACCCAAAGGAGGCATGGTAGAAATGATGCTGGAGAAACCACAAACACATGACTAACTCACAAGAAGAAGCAAAAGATCAAAAGACCTTGCCCCTAATTTCTCTCATTCGCAACACACCATGATATAAAGGATCGTGGTGAATTTGAGTAGAGGAAAATGAGAAGCTGTAAAAGATTAACAAGAACTAAAGGACAAAATACAAGGTCAAAATAATAACTCCAAAATACATCCTTTTCCAAGGAGAGAGATTGATTTGATTAAGGGGAAGATTTGGTCTGAATGTGAAGAAGGATACATCAACACAGACCTGGGTTGATTGGTGGAAGATTAGGTCGGATAGGAGGAAGGATACATCCTCAAGGACCTAGTTTGATTGATTAGGTTAGACAATATAGGAGCATACATCTGTGCAAACCTGTGATTAGTCTTAGGTGGGATACTATAGAAGCATATATCTATGCAGACCCATGTTGATGGGGAGAATGTTGTGTTGTTGATTGGCAAATGATGAAGTTCAAAGATAGTCAAGAAACCAAGGATAGTCAATAATTAATGTTGCTGAAGGATGAGGCTAGGTGAGACAAGCTTAAATGATCAAATGTTGTTGCAGGAGTGATGAGGATATGTACAATAGGATGATGAAGATATGTATAGGAGAGCTCAAAAGATAAGAAAAGATCCAAGGGAACCAATGAAATAACAAGTATCTCACAGACCTTTTGCCATAGGTAGGATTGATGGAGGATTACTGATTTACTGAGGATTGATTTGTGGAGAATGGTGGAGGATGGTGAAGGATTACCAAGTTTTAGGGATGATTTGCTGCTTCTGATGTAGAATTAGATAGGATAGGATTGGATTTGTCAACCTAAGATAGATTGATGATCTTTGAAAGATGAGATTATTGCTAGTGTATGCCAATCTCTTGCTCGAGATGATGAGACCTACAAAGACAAGTACAAGATGCCTTAGACAATGCTTAGTCAAAGGGTAGCACTAGGATGATTTTGATTTAGGATAAGGATTGAGAAATTCAAAGGATATGATATGAATTGGATGGTGGATGACTGGATAAGGATTCCTATGACAAGAGATAGGTAAGACACTCAAACCTCAAAAAGACCAAGGGATGATTTTTGATACATTGACCTAGATAGGTCATGATGACTCAAGGGTTGAATCACATAGAGGAAGAGACCTAAAGACACATATATAGAAATGAGCTTAGGTGGAGACACAACTGATGCTATGGTACAAGACTTAGGATTGGATATACAAGGGATCTGGGGATAAAGTTGATGTTGCAAAGATATGCAAGATGATGCCCCAGTTGAGCTGGAAGGCCAAGATGGACTAATGGTGGATAGGATGATGATGGGTGATGTGTCCTAAAATGACATGGATTTGGGAAGGACACATCCTAATGATGATGATTGGATTGAGATCAAATCTTGCCACAAGACTAGGAACAAGACTAAGGATTTGATTGGATAAGGTTGGCTTGATCTTGGATGCTGGATAGATAAAGGATGTGGATAGGATTCATAGATGTTGAAATATTTCTAGGAATGTTAGAATGTATATGGAAGACATTGGATTGCATGGGGGTAGCCCATAGCTAGATACCAATGACAAGGGAAGCACCAACTGATGGAAATATGGAGGAAATGATGAGGGAAAGATGTGGATAGAGGAACTGCTGAGGAATGCTTGGATTGAGGATTTGTTGAGGGATGAATGCTTGGGGATTTGGATAAAGGAAATTCTTAGGATGTGGATAGAGGAATACTTAGGATTTGGATAGAGGATTTGTTGAGGATTGGATGGAGGAATGCTTAGGATTTGGATAGAGGAAATGCTGAAGGATTGGATGGAGGAATGCTTAGGATTTGGATGGGGAGATGGAAGATAGGTGATTGATGAGGATTTTGGATAGAGGAATGGTAAAGGATTTGATGGAGGAATGCTAGGGATTTTGAAGATAGGTGATTGCTGAGGATTTTGGATAGAGGAATGCTGAAAGATTGATTGGAGGAAATGCTTGGGATTTGGAAGGAGGAAATGCTTAGGATTTGGAAGGATTGGAGGAAGATAAAGATTTGGATAGGTTTCCAAGGAATATGTCGATAAGGAACAAGATGCCTCTGGTTAGGATAGTTTCATGCATTCATAGGCATTTGGCGGGGGGTACAATTAGATGGAAGATATGCCAACAAGAGGATGAGGAAGCTAGGTAGAATGGATTGGATAGAAGATAGGTGGTCGAAAGCATGTATACTTGGTGGTCTTTATTTTGTTATCAAGATCCAAAGGAGGATGAAGGAGGTGAGAGACAAATGGGATGGAGGGAATTGCCCCCAATTATAGAAAAGAACTGGGGGGATTACACATGATGCCTGGTTGCAAGGTTTTTAGCATGGTACTTGTCTAAGGTGCTTGAATTACCAAGTTTTCACTATTTGGATGAATGCTTTTCTCTTTTCTTTTCTTTTTCTTTTTTTTTTGATATTTCTAAATGTATCGTCCTAAAATGGAAGCACTTCCATGTTAAGAGGGTTTAGCCCTCTGAGTAAGTGGTTTGGGGTCATGTTAAGTGCCTTGATAGGATCTTTGCATGTATTTTGGCTTTCTCCCCGCTTTCTGCTTTTCCTCTGCACTTGATTTCTTCATTCTGAGTGAAATTAGGGTTAAGGTCTTAGGGACTTTTCCTAATTTTCCTCTTCCACGGCTTCATTTTCTAGGTAGGGTTCAGTTACAGGACCTCCTAGTCCATCATCTCATCATTTAGAGGATTTTCTATCTAATCTGGACATTGTGTCCTGATCAGACATGGAAATCTACATTTCTGGCATTGTCTGGTATCCCAGCTCCTAATTCTAGCTCTGTCTAGGTTAGAGGTCAAAGTCAACCTTGACCCTGACCAGGTTAGGGTCAACCTCAACCTTGACCTCAGGCTTTTGGGGTTTCATATTTTTTTTTCCCGCTCATTCTTCTTTCAGGATTTTCATTTTCCACTTTCAAGTCAGCTGTTTCGGGCTCCGAAACGGTAAATCCTTAAATGATATTTAATTTAGGTCCATTTTTCTAAAGGTCAAGACCTAATTGGATTTAATTCTCCAAGGTGGCCCTTCTAGAGGAGTGTGTCCTAGATCACTATAAAAGGAGGCCTTCCTCTCTCATTTTGATAATCAAGTTTTTGGAGAACAACATCAAGTTTTCATATCTCATTCTCAAGCAATCAAGTTTTGCAATCAAGCATCTAGAGCTCTCAAGTACAAGAAAGTCTTCAAGTATTCAAGTGTTCAAGCATTCATCCTCAAGGAGATCCATTGTTAGTCATTGAAGAACTCAATCTCTTTGGAGCCCCTTTGAAGATCCATCTTTCTCTATCCATCCAAGCCTTCACATATGCAAAGATCAAATCAAGCTTGGTGTTGAAGATCAAGATACCATTGATTAGAGACATCTTGCCCCCCATTGAAGCATTCTTATTGATGGATTTGAGGATTCAAATCCTCTTCAAGGACTTCAACATAAGCAAGGTGATTTGTTTCAATTACTTTGTTTATGCTACATACATTTCAATTCAATTTCAAGGTTAATTCCTAAATTGGGGTTTGACCAAGGCAAACCCCCCATACAACCAAAAACACCATTTTTATTGTAGGTATAGGTGTGAAATCTCAGATCTGGGAGTGAATTCGGATACCCTTTTCAACAATCTTTCAGGATCTGCGAACAAAATCAGAATCAGACATCTGGATAAAAATGTGGTCATTGACCCTTTAAGGGGGTCAAGGTCGACATAACTGAATCTGAGGAAAAGATTTATGGGTTTTGTCCGCCTCGACATTTCCAGTTCAGGATAGGTGATGAAATTTTTAGAAACTGCATACAAAGACCAGAATTGAGCATTTTCTAGATCTTCCCTAATCTCAAGGTTAGTATTTGCACTTCAATTATTTCAATTCCAAGCATACCATATATCATTCTTGGGGAAACATTAGATTAGTTCTTCTTTTCATATTCTCAATCAAATTGATTCAATTTCACATTAACCTCCTAGGTTGATCAAATTGGATCTCCTTGTTGGGAATTTGGGTTTTAGAATTAATCTCATACTCTTCCCCCCATATAAGGTTAAATCCATTTTAACATTATATATTTTGGTGAACCCGACTGCGACAACTCTTTCTTTTATGGTGTTAGATCTTCCTTTGTTTTACCTTGTGTGTTCACCTTTATATATATCTTGGTGAACCTCTTTCTTTTTGGCATTAGATTTCACTTTGTCTTATTGGGTGTTAGATTTTTCCTTTGTGTTAGATCTTGCATGCTAACTAGACTTTATATTTTCTGTGTTCTTAGTTTAGTTCATTTGCATTCTATTGGTTTATGAGCTTTACTACCACTAGTTCTACTTATAACATTTCCGTTAGGTGAAGTCGTAGACTCATGGGTGCCTTTGATCTTGAATCCTCCTCTCCTTTCCTTAGGAATCCCGATGATACCTTACTTCTTCATGATATCAATCCTATGGAGCAGAACTCTTCTCACTCATCTCATGATGAGGATGATGCTTTGAGGGTTCCTCTCGCACAAATTGAAAAAATTTCCACTGAACTTGATAAAATGGGTAATTGGCTCATCCAAGAAAACCATAATCAAGATTCTATTCAAGCTATAGAGGCTCTTAAAAAAATTCTTTGTGATAGTGATCAAGGTGTCCACCTCTTGTGTGGTATTACTCACCTTGTGTATTCCAATGTTAAACCTTAGTTCAAGAAGCTCAAGAGGTAGGGTTGATTCCTCCTATTACTAGTGTTGAACCTCCCTCTAAGCCTTTACCTAGTGCTCCTATTTATACTCCTTCTTTGGTGACTGTGATGGTTCCCTTTGTTCTGATTAGTGTTCCTCCTGTATCCCTTCCTGCATCACAACCTTCATATCATAATGTTCCCTTTACTTATTCCAATTCACTTCCAACTGTAGTTCTTAGTGTTCCTCCAGTTATGTCTTCTATACCCATGGTTCCTTATACGGTTCCTAGTGTATCTAATTCTATTACTCCTCCTATTTCCTCTAATGATTCAACCATCATTAGTTTGGCTCAAACTATTTCATCCTTACAACAACAACTTGCTTCCTTATCTCAAAACAAGTTTAGTATTCCTACATGTGACATGGGAAGTTCCTTGTCCTTGGATATTATTCAAACTCCTGTTCCTCAGCAAGTCGATATGCCTCATCTTGAGAATTATAATGGAAAGGGAGATCTTGTTCATCACGTTAAAACATTCCAAATCCTTTTTAGTGACTATGCTCATGACCATAGGATTTTAGCCAAACTGTTTGCTGGAACCTTTCGTGACAAGGCTTTACAATGGTATTGTTCCTTGCCTCCTTATTCCATTGATTCCTTTCCACAGCTTGCTAATGCCTTTATTCAACAATTTCAAAATAATATTGGCCTGTAAGTGTCTTTAACTGATTTAATGCATTATAAACAAGGTGTTAAAGAAAAATTGACTGAATTTATTGGTAGATTTAAGCATTTGTATGCTCAGATTTCCTATCCTATTCCTGATATTGATATTCAGCGTATGTTTATTTCAAATTTACAAAAGTATATTAGAGATAAGATTTCGCTTACTGAATTTACCTCTTTTCAACAACTTTGTGCAACGCTTCATCATTATCAATTACAAGTGAGTCAGTTTGAGAGCACAATTCCAATGGCTCCTGTTCCCGTTGATAAGAGTGATGCTGCTCCTAATCCAAAAAAATTTAAAAAATTCAACAATTATGTCAAGATAAACAAACAAACAAATGTAGTTGTTGATCAAGTTGCTGTTGCATCTCACAATGCCGCTGCTGCATCCACTATTTTTCAACTAAATCATACGTTTACACCTCTTTCTGAATCTTTACATACTATTATGAATAGGTTGTTAGTTGCTAACATGATTACTTTACCTCCTATTCAACCTATTTTACCTATTACAATGGCATCTAAATCCTTTGATTAGAATGCTTTTTGTCAATATCATTGTCAGAATGGTCATGATAATGAGAAATGTTTTTCTTTAAAACATAAGATCCAAGATCTCATTGATGCTAAAGCCTTATTTGTGGATAATCTGGATAGTAGTGGGAATCAATCTATTTCTCCTCCTAATCAGAACCTTCAAATCTATACTAATCCTTTACCTATGCATGATACTAATACTATTGCTCAACCATCTGCTATGGAAATTATATATGATTCAAAGATGGATGAATTTAATCATGTTGTTAATCAAGTGGAGCATGTTGCTAAACCTATATCTCTACCTCAACCTTCACCTCAAGTTCAATCTCAACCTCAAGTTAAACCTAAACCTAAAGTGAAACCTCAACCTAAACCTCAACAATAATTCCAGCATAAAAGACCTCGGGAACTTTTTATTACCTTTGATGACTCTAAGATTATTAAAGCTCTTGATGGTCCCCTTTATATTGCTGCTAGGATTGCTCAGATACCCACTCATGGTTATCTTGTTGATTCTACCTCTTTAGTTAATGTTATCACTGAAGAAAATCTTTTTATGAAAAATTTACAACGTGACTATTATGATATGTCAGATGTGTGGATTCAAACTTGTAATGGTTTTCTTTATCCATCATTTGGTTCTATTATCTTGCCGATTGAACTTTTTGGAAAACTTGTGAACACTACTTTTCAGGGTAATTTTTAGTGGTGAATATTTGCCTTTTGGTGAATTCTGGGAATAATGTCTCGTGGAATTGGTGAATCGCATAGGTATACGCTGGCAAATATTCACCTAATCTTGACACGGTAACCACTGAATATTAATTGGAATCGCCAATCAAATTTTCCATTTGATGTTGTTGACCATCATATTCACCTATAATTAATGTGTCGTGGTTCTTTTAACGGTCTCTTATTTGCCAGCGATATTAATTATGAATTGCATATAAAATTTGAAATAGCCAAATGGTTTATATTGTTATCTTAACCATGACCTATTTTGCCACCCATTAATTAATTATTTTATTGGTCCACGACGTATTTCACCAACCCATTAATTAATTGTTTTATTGGTCCACGACGTATTTCACCAACCCGTTAATTAATTATTCACCATGTATATTTAATTTTTTGCCAAACATAGCATTGATCAGGTTGGCACTCGACACATTTTCGCCAAAAGCCTAGGATTTTAAAAATTGGAAATTTGGAATTTGGTATCATGGATTGATATAAATTCAAATCAAATTTAGAAAACTTAGAAGTAGTCTTATCGTGCGTCGTTACAAATTTTTGGAGCCGGAACCTGGAGTGCCAGATTTACAAATAACAATCTTGCAACAGTAAATAGAGGATTCAACATTTTAGAGAGTAAAAAATCAGAGGAAGCAGGACAAAGGTAAACAATTATTTGTTCACATTTCACAATTCACAGTATTGCTATTAATTTTAATTTGTAGAGGCTAGAATCCTAGTGACTAGTGAGAGGTCATTGGGTAAAGATGTCAGACAAGGGTGACTATCCTGAGGCTAAGATTGAGTATCCTCAGGCTACTACTGCTGAAGGGATTCAGATATCAGGGGAGGTTGAGACTCAAGGTAGTGAAGAGATTGGAAAGCTAGACAAGGGTAAGACTCCTCAGGGTAGTGAAGGGTCTGGGAGGCCATCAAAACACCCAAAACTTAAAGATACTACCATAAAGGCTTTCTTTGGAGTTGGCAATGTTTCTGCTCCATCAACATCTGCAATTGCAAGTGCAAAATCCATTCAAAGTAGCTCACCAGTACCAGTACCACAAGCTGGGGTTGTCATTGAGTTAAATGAAAATCAAAATGCATCAAATGAGGATAACAATGGTGGCATGAGAGAAGATGTTATAAGGGATACGCAGAACCAGATGGAAGAAAATGGTAGCAATGAAGATAATAATAATGTTGGTACGAAGAAAAGAAAAAGGGAAGTAAAAATGGGGCGGGAGTGGGAAATGGCAAGAAATTTTAAGGTTGATTGGGTAGCAAAGTACTGGTTCATTGAACCAGTCCTAAGCAATGATGAACAACCAACAAAATGCAGGTGTAAGATTTGTACCTGGAAACTTAAAAGAGAGAAGAAGTTGCAGCTAAAGCTTGACACTATAGAAAAGCATATTGGTAAGGTTTATGAAAAATAGACCATAGATGGACAAGAAATATTAGTAGTGAGATGGAAATCAAAGGAAGAATGTCTTCATGTTAAGTATGCCATAGAATATGAAGAGCATAACAAGAGAATGACAGTAATTGCTAGTAGTGAAAATCCAATCAAGGCTGGGTTTAAACATGCAGCCAATGAAGCAAACCTGGCAAAGACCGTTTAGATGAGTGTTATTTTTCATATTATGTCCAGGGGGCGTCCTATGAGAGACTTCTTAGAATATGGTAATTTATTATCTTTTTTGAAAGTTCCTCACTATCCCATGTCACATTGGTCAACAAACATTGGATGGGAAATGGCAAACTATCTTTCTGAGGTGGAAAAGCAAAATTTGCAGGAGAAAGTAAAATAGTCTAGATTCATTTCATTTTCCATAGATGAAGTTACTGCAGTAGATAACACTGCTTGGATTTTTATGCATGTGTATACAGTAAAAGAACATGTCTTCCAAGCTCATCTACTCTGTGTTCATAAAATGAGGGGCAATTCAACAGCAGAAAACTTATATTCTGAAGTGAAGAATGCTTTGCATGAAGTTGCTGGTATGGCTGATTTGACAATTGGAAAGAAGTTAGTGTGTGTTGCAACTGATGGAGCTGCAGTAATGCAAGGCCAAAGGAATGGTCTCTGTGCAAGATTACAAACTAGTATTGCACCTTACATGCTTGGCATACATTGCATGGCCCATCGAATGAATTTAGCATATAAAATTGTAAGCAATTTTCCTACAGTGTCAAAAGTTGAAGATCTAGTTTGCGACATATACTCTTACTTCTACAGAAGTCCTAAATGTTTTGCAAAATTTAAGATTTTCTCAGAGGGAGTAACACCAGGAAACAAGCTTCTCAAGGATGTTGAGACCAGATGGATCTCTTTTCATGGACCAGTAGAAAGAGTTCTAACAGAATATCAATCCTTGATCGGAGTAATATATGAGCAACGCCTCATAGTAGACAAAGCTCCTAATTTGTTACATAAGTTAAGTGATATAGAGACTCTATTAACTTTAGCCATTCTTCTCCCCATGCTAGATTTAATGAACAGGCTTGTTAAGAAAGCCCAAGATAGGACTATGTATATCCATGAGTACTCAGATTTACGTAAAATGACATGCATTGCCCTGGATAATTTATACTCAGATATGATAACAATTCAAAGCCCAAATTTTTTCAGGTGGCAAATAATTACAGATTTGAATCATGCTGAGAATTTTTTTCAATTTAATGCAAAAAATGATTTATGTGTGTTTGTGAAAGGATATGAAATACCAATGCACCAATCTAAGACGGGCAAGCGAGGCAAACTACTTCTAGTTAAAAGGGCTAATTTTGACATGTTTGTTAAATTTGTTAGTGAGAATTTGAAGTCAATTTCCTACCAACTTTCAAGTGAAATTCGTGAAAGATTTCCTAGAGAAGAAATTCTTGAGGCCATGGGTTGTGTGTTTCCTCATTTTTGGAAAAACATCGGAGATAGACAACATGATGCTCATATGTTTCATAAAAAAATTGATGAATTGATTAGAGAGTTTTCAAAACATGCAGATTGCAATGGACAACCAATTGATGGAATTATAGATTTAGCTAATCTTAAAAAACAATGTAGACAATTTGCATCAGGTATGAAATTGTAGTTAAAAAACTTGGAGAATCCATTTCAACCTGGTGCAATAACTAGGATTTGGAAATGGATAGAGCAGAGTGAAGTACTACGTGATTCAATATCAGAATATTTCAAACTTGCTGATTTATGTCAAACAATGATATTGGGGTCGGTGGAAGATGAAAGAGTTTTCAGTGCATTGGGGTTTTTGAAATCAAATATCAGAAACAAACTAGACAAAAATTTGGAAACTTTCTTGAGGTTGTTTGTAACTCAGTACAATGTTATAGACTTTCCTTATGATAGGGCATTGGAAATTTGGAATTCCCTGCGTGAAAGATGAGGGCTTTTGAGCACTACTTCAAAACATGGTGGTTCAGAGACAAACGATGGATCTTGGTCCCAGACTCAGAATGAAGATGAAGATTTTTTTGATTTTGAATACCCAACTCAGAATGAAGAAGAACCTCTTGCTAGTAGTAGTAGTCAATTTTAGGAGCTGGATTCCATGTGGGATATAGAAGAGGGTGAGGTAGACTACTCACTGACACTGAGTAAAGAGTGAACTATGAAGTGATTTAGAATTAGCATTCGGTTAATAAGTATTTATAATTTTATACACTGTATACTTATTACTGTACTTGTTGGATAAATTGATAATGGAATTGGACTTGATTCTGAATATTATTAATTTATTGACAATTTATTAATTGACTCATATTCAGCTACAAGCCTATGGGTACAAGTAATAAGTATTGTTCATGATTTTTGTAATTTGTAATTTGAAATTTTGAATTCATGATTTTTGTAATGTAGATTGTATAAACTAGAATGTCCCTCTTTGTCCACAATAGCAGGTTTTTGTTTTTGAAAGGATATGGAATACCAATTCACTCTTGTCTTTATGCAAGATTGACGGTTGGTCGCATGATCGCATAGGCCTCTAAGATCCTATGAGATTATACGACAGCCGTCCGATCTTTCCTTTGTTACTTTCAACTTTGAAGATCCTTCTGATACTGGCCCCACTGTCTCAAATAAAAAGCTGCCACTTGTGAGATACCTGTCAGCGGCCCCAATTTGTTCCCGCATTAAGCTTCATTGTAAGATCAATGGTTAGTCTTATGTTTGCATGGCTTGGAAAGATTCCATGAAAATACATGACCGCCATTAGATATTCATTAAAGATTCAAAGCTGAATGACATATGAAAGGATATGAAATACCAATGCACCAATCTAAGACGGGCAAGCGAGGCAGACTACTTCTAGTTAAAAGGGCTGATTTTGACATGTTTGTTAAATCTGTTAGGGATATATATGATTTTTGTAATTGTATAATGTTCAAGAAATTTGTAATTTGATATAACCTTGCGAAGTCCCGCACAAAACCTTTTGTAACCTCTCAGCTATTTAATCTTGTAACTGATTAACCTTTCTAAAGTTATGCCTTTCTGCTAGATGCTTCATTGCAGCTTCATAACCACCAACACTAATGGCCAACAAACCCTCACAAAGCTTCGTAAACCAACTATTCTTGACAAAGTGTTCCGAAGTTATGCATGCCATTAGTCAGGAGTCCTTCAGAAGTTCAGAACCCATTAGCATCCTAACCACTTAACCATGGAGAAGTTATGAAACAACCCAGCATTACTTCAGAACATTGCCGGTGGTCTGTTAGTAATGCGCAGATGCTTACTAGAATATCCTGGATTTTATCAAAGGTTCCTAGATTCACACTACTTACTAGTATATCCTTAAGAAAAACTTCAGAGAATTTATGTTATATTCAAAGCTTATTTAATTTGATCTTGGATCAGAGCTAAGAAATATGAACATACACACAAAGATTAATCATGCAATGAATCAGAACAATTCATAATTCAAAGAGAGATACTCAAGGAGAGATATAAATCTTGGATTATATTCAAATGCTATATTATATCATGCTCACAAAATGCTTTACAATGTAACCTTCTGAAAATAACTTGAACCAGAAGATACTGTCTTCTATAGAAAATATGCCTATTACAGTCTATGATATCCTAGACTCAAGAAACTTATCAGTCAAATTGATCAAGTTCTCGGTCCTTTTTCATTGATCCTGGTAATCCTTTTATAGAAAATAAGGATTGCAAACAAGCTTCAGATCATTTTAGAAAAGACAAGAAAGGAGCGTTCATATAGGACAAAAAATGAAAATAAAACTTTCTAATTCTTGTTACAAAACTTTAAAATGGATCGTTAATATGAGCGCCAAAAATCCTGTAGTAACTCCCAAGGGCAGTTCAACTTCTACCGGGTGTAATAGCCATGCTCATGATAACTTCTTGATGACTTTATCCTTGTTGGCTTTGATCTTGAGGGTTTGGAACACTGCCACCTGCTGCCTCCTCATTTGATGCTTCTTCTTCTTCTGATCTCTCTGAGGGATATGTTGATTTCCAAGTCATATAGGTCTCCTCACTTGACCAATGAAAGGCAAGGACTTCATCCTTCTTTGGTAATAGTTTGTTCCACTTAGCAACCAACTGGTGAACCTCTATTCTAACATTAGCAAAATGCATCCTAGCATCTTGAAGGAGCTCCACAAGTTGTATGAATGGGATATTATCATCTATATCTAAAATGGAGTCTATTTTAGATAATACGTGTCTATCTATCTACTCCATCCATTGATCCTTATCTTTAATTACCCCATCTGCCTTAATGAGACCAAGAAAAATTTGAAAATCATCCTGGAAGTATCTTACCCTTAAGATTTATGATCTTCTTCTTATACTTGCCCTATTTACCTCAAAATCAAAAAGATCCTTAACAAACCTATAAGTGTTTGTTAGCTCTATATCCATAATAGATTTGTCCTTAATTTGATCAAAAAATGATTTCAAATTATCTTTCCTTGTGACCCACTTTTCCAAAATCTTGTCCATAGTAGCTGCTTCTTTCTGAAAAGATGTTAAGACATCTGCAAATTGATCTGCAGTTTTATATACTTCCTTAGGTCTTACCTTTGCAACAAAGTGTGAAACAACATCCTTTATTTTCTTTTCATATTTCTCCTTTACCTTTTGATCAATGTCTTTCTCATCAATGGAAGGAGGAAGAGGAGAAGGAGGAAATTCAATAATAGGGCTTGAAGAGGAAGGCCCAGCAGGGGAGGAAGCAATCTGCATCTGCTCTGATAATTGCATTGGGCGATGCTCCCCCAATCTCTTCTTCAAATATGCAATTAAAGTATCTCTTTCAAGAATCCCCTGTTTCAACTCACCATAAACCTTCAAAACTGCTTCCAACTTGGCAGTGAGTTCTTCCTTCTCTTTGGGTTCCTTTTCTGCCACCTTTGTTGTTAATTGTGCTGTGGCCATTACCATACCTGATGCTTCAACCAAAGAAGTATCAGTAACCCTTCTTACAATTAGACTCCCTGAAAGGTCATCTTTGACAATTTGTTTTCCCCTGTTATTTTCATTTAGGGACCACATTACCAAAGCCTGGTGATTGTCATTGAAAGTGGCCCCTTTGATAGCCTATTCTGCTTCCTCTTTAGTCTTGTGGAAAGGAGTGGTCTATTTTCTGACTGTGTCAAAAACCACCACATCAGCTATATCCCACTCTAGAAGGATTAGTACTCCTGATACTTTCACCATATCTCTTCCCTATTCTGGAGTGATTTGCTTAAATTTTGCAGTCATCTTTGTTTTCACTTCCTCCTCTATGATTTGTAAATCCTTCTCTAGATTCTCGTCATGTCTCTTCTCACAAATTTCTTGAAACTGGTTGATGTTCAATTTCCAAAGAAATTGCATGAAAGCCCTAGTTTTAACAAAAGCATCATCATCCAAAAACTCCTGACAGGCTTGCTTGATTACAGGGTCTAATTTTGTACCTACCAATTCCCCTATTGTTAAATCTAACTTGGGCTCTTTTGGTGCCTCTGGTACTCCCTCATTTATTTCTTCATAGGTCATAAAGATTTGACCTAAAGCATCTACTTGTTGTACCTGTTCTATAACCTCCTGGTCATCCAAAATGTTTAGAGGTGACTGTGATGGAGAGTAATCTTCTTCAACATGAACAGGTCTTTCTTCCACTCTTTGTTTCTTTGATGGGGGTGGAGAATCAGTTACATCCTCAAAGGCTTGAAGATGAGGAGAGTCAGGGACCTCTATAACCTCCTTTTTTTTCTCAACTTGTTGTGAAGTTGATGGGACATCCCTTTTATCCATCTTCCTTTGTTGGCTTTGTTTTGGTACTACAACATTGTAACCAGTCTTCTTTTGTACCATGTACCTCCCTGGGGGTAATCCTTTTGCAAATACAAGTTTGCTCAGCAACTGTTTAGCCCTTTCTTTGTCATCCTTCATCACCTTTTCCTTCTTTTCACTTAGGGTCTGAAAGATATCATGGAAAGAATTCATGAGAGTATCTATTTTATTTCCCATTGGAGTTATGCTCTTTAGGGGGTCCCATCCAGAATCAAAATCTCAGATGAAATCCAATGTCTTTTTGTACACCAGCCATTTTTCTTTCCTAACCTCCTGTTCCTGTAACTATGGGGTATTTTTGACAATATCTTTAGGAAAGTTAAAAATGTGGTTAACCATGGCACATTTGGCTTTCTTCTTAAGCATCTCATTATAAAACCCCTCAGGGTTTGTTGTCTTAGCAATTGCAGTAGCCATATGGTATGGAGCCATGATTTTATCTATGTGAACCCATCCACCCTTGGTAATTATGAACTGGTGGGCAATGGTAACATTTGGGAATAGAGTTCCCTTGCCTTTTCCAGTGAGGGCACACTCTTCAATATCTCCTAATTACCTAATAAATTATGTGATTCCAATCCTAAGGGGTACATGATAAGGCAATACAAAAGGGGTTCCCCTAAAACCATACAACCTAATGATAGTTGATACATTGTAGAAAATGACATCACCCCAATTGTGTATAATATTCAAATTTTTAGCAAACTGGTTTGGCCTAATGAGCTGTGCCAATGCTACTGGGATTCTTGGGTTGTCTTGGACAAACAAATTCCTGAGTCTAGCTGCAAAACATTTATCAAAATTTGTGAAACTGTGGTCCCTTTTATCCTAGGTCATTGTGAGGCTCCACAATTGGACTGGCATATCTTCACCATCCTTCTGTCTTATCAACTCCATTTCTTACTCAAAATAGTTTGCTCCTTTAAACAAAAACATGTACATTATGAAAGAATACAAGTAAAAAAGCCTATCATCTTCATTCTTTTGAATCTTCACTAATACATTATGGATTAATTCAGCAATAAATGGAGCAAAATCAAAGGTACTAGACAAGTGTGGGTGCAGAATTTGAATCACCATGCACATTAAATGTATTGGCATCCTTTCACTGACATCCTCTCCAAAAACCTAACATAATGACCAATATGCTCCCTTAGCCCTGAAGTCAAAATATTCTATCATAAAAGGCTCCTATGTGTTCTGTCCCATGATAACCATTTTCCCAATTTTGGTGCAAAAGTCCTTCAATAATTTGCCTCTGAAATAGTTTCTTTGTGCATCATACACTTGCTTTAGTTATTCAAGATCAATATTCTCTAGACTGTCTGAGGGTTCACTTAACCTAAACACCTTCCTAATCTCTTCAGCAAAAATTTTGATCAATAACATTCCTTTTGCATTCCTAACCTCCCTAGTGATTGGGTCATAACTCTTTGCAACCTAGGTCATCAAATCAACATCTAAAAAGACACCGGGTACCACAAGTTTTCCTAGGTCAGACTGCCATATATTGCTTGTAGGGTGAGGGGTATTTCTCTGACTAAAACCCACTTTGAATAACTCTAAGCCAGTGATATTAGGGTCACCATTTGCATTGATTATGCCAATTTTGGCCTCCCTAATAAAATGTGCTGTGTCATATAGACCATTCGCTACCTTTACCCTAGGGTCTTTGGGAATCAGACTCTTGGTTTTCACTAGGTTAGTAGTAGAGCCAGGAAGTAACTGCAATAAATCCTCATGCAAACCTATTTCACTGTACTCAATTTTACTAGACAATTCTTTCCTTGGTGCCATTTTAGGGTTTATGCTAAAAAACCTTTGCAAGATATACAGACTATGGGACTATGATTCTTTTAGTAGGGAAGAAAATCATATAAGTATTTGAATGACCTTTTTTCTAAGAAATCAATGGGAGACAATAGCCAGTCCTTGCAATTCTTCACTCTCGAGTCTCTACAATTTTTTGATCTCTTTGTGCTTCTGAGAGTGCACAAAATTTTGATATACGAACAATTAAAATAGTCACCTTAGCAATTTATTCAGCACGATTCAACCATTACTCCTCTGAATAAATGAGCTGTCACTTCTCAATGGGAAACTTCAAATTTGCATCACTTTATCTCCAGTTTGAATTAGGACTGTCGATTCTTACTAGCATATCATCTAACAGTTTGTTCACATGATCTCATAGCATGAAAAAGGCCTATGCGATCATACAAAAAATAGTCATACTAGTCTTTCCACTGGTAGCCACCGGCAATCCCTATAACCTTTATTGTTAGAATAATAAAGGTTAGTCGCATGATCTTATAACTTAAAAATAGCCTATACGATCATACGAAAAACCGCTAGCATGCAACCACTGTCAGCATCCAATGAAAAAGTGCCACTTGTGAAGAGAGTTGTCGGTGGTCCCACCTAAGAATCGTGCTTGTCTTTATGCAAGATTGACGGTTGGTCACATGATTGCATAGGCCTCTAAGATCCTATGAGATTATACGACAGCAGTCCGATTTTTCCTTTGTTACTTTTAGCTCTGAAGATCCTTTTGACACTGGCCCCACTATCTCAAATAAAAAGCCACCACTTGTGAGATACCTATCAGCGGCCCCACTTTGTTCCCGCATTAAGCTTCATTGTAAGATCAACGATTAGTCTTATGTTCGCATGGCTTGGAAAGATTCCATGCGAACACACGACCACCGTTAGATCTTCATTAAAGATTCAAAGCTAAATGACATCCGAAACATTAGAATATGAGGTATTCAGGACTTAGGACATATTATTTATATCACTGGGCCTTTAGACTTAGGGAAAATAAAGATATGACCCCAGCGTGATGATAAAATAAATGCACGTGCTCTTCTATGAACCTAAGTGACTCAAAAAGTAACACTCAAATAGAAATGAAAAGAGCGACCTAGGTTTTTCATGAAAGTGGCAAATATTTAGGGCTTTCCTCAAACTTGAACTTTAACTAGGGCTGGTTGGATATGGGGGAAAATCTTGATAAATTTGCAAGATTTTTTGTGGGTTTTCTGTAGCAAAAATATCACAATCTTTTAACACTTATGCACACTTCAATTTTATAAAAGTTTCACAAGATTGACATACTGAAAAATTGAAGTGCCAACACCTTTCTAGGGTTTAATGGATTTTTAGAGCATATCTCAACCTAGCACTTAGGGTTTTAACATTTTGATAGAAATTGAGGCCTTCAGGAGGAAAATTGTAGGAAATTCTCAAAACAATTGTGAAAACTGAAAATACTACCAACATGGTCATTGGGTCAATTTATTATTTGTCAATTACCTAATTTCCTAATACTAAGCATTTACTTAATTAGAATTGAGATTCTTGACTTGAGCCAATGAATGAGCTCTGTTAGGGATTTTTCTTGCATGAATCAAATTTTTGAAAAGTTACTTTAGACTATGCTTCTTGAGACTAATTCAAACAAGAGAAAGACCTAATTGCTGACTCTGAGGATTGGATAGGATAGTCCTTCATTTTTGAGCTCCACATACTTAGGCAGGTATTACCGTATTACCTTCTAATGATTACTGATAAAAGTAAAGAGACAACAACAATATATGGCAAAAGTTGTAGTGTATTTGTATTAAAATCAACTCGCTAATTACATTCAAAATTCAATTACTCAGAAGGTCAGACACATAACTTAGAAGTCTACTGCAAAGCAATTCTGTTCAAATTTTTCTATTATCTTTCAACTCTATCCCAAAAATAAGTCTTCAACTCTATTTATACCTCGTTTCAACCATCTTGGAATTCCCTCATGAATGGGAATGCAACAAGCTTCAGATGGTTGAAAACCCTAAACCTAAAAAGCATAAGAAATAAAGCAATAAAAGACAAAATACAATGAGCCCTCAGGTGGTGGAAAGACAAAATTGTTTTGGCTTGTTCTGCATCTTGGATCATTGATAACTAACACCTTTGTCCATGAGTATTCATGATAGCTGCTATTATAACAAGATATGGTGACTGCCATTCCGACTAACTTACACCATTCTTAAATGATAGCTTATCATCCTTGTATTCTGAGTTCAGGTGTCAGGTGCTCCAGATGTCCTCCTTACTCATCATCCAAAATGTCCAAGTCAACTGTAGTGGATTTAACTTTCTTGGACTTTGTTAGCTCATCCCATGTAGTTACTTCTTCCTCTGATGGCCAATTGAAGTCCTGGATGAGCTGTAGTTGTGCTTTTTGTCTTCCCCACCTGGCATCTGTAATTGCTTTGACATCTATTACAAACCTGGTGAGATCTGTCTCTGCCTTAAAAACTTCATCTAGGGTTTTATTGAAGCTCTCCAAATCAACATTATTCCCCTCACCTAAAAATGCCTCCTTCCTAGGCAATAAAAGATCAGCATCTGACCTCCACTGATCAAGGCTCTTTATGGCTCCATCCCCATTCATAATGGAAGGGATAAACTTGTTGGAACAGGAGCTGAGCATGGCTATCTTAGCCTCTATCAAATTTTCCTTACCCTTGAAAAGTGGTAATATGGCTTTAATTCTATCTATCTCCTCACCAACCCTCACAACTATCTTTGGAATATCACTTCTCAAAGATTAAGCAAATGTCAATCTCTCAAAAAGTGGTGTTTTGGTAGACCAAGTTGCATGATACCCACTTAAAATTTGTACATAGCTATCCACTTCTTTCTGTAATTCTGGGAACTTGCCATAAGCATTAAAAACAAGATCAAATTTATCTTTAATTACATTTATTCTATGTTGTAGAATATCTAATAGGGCCTGTAAGATGGCCTCATTCTTCTCCTCATTTATCTTTTTTGTTGCAAGTTCTGTAGCTAAGCCCCCCTCATGCTCAGTTTGGACCCCTGCATCACAGACCTCTGTAAATGCCCTGGAATGATTTTTTAGAGTATTTATTTCATCTTTTAGCTCCTTCACAGTCTTATCTAGCAAATAATTCTTCTTCAGTTCCTCTTCAAACTTTTTTCTAGTTGCCACATAATCTCTGAATGTCCTGGCTAGCCTGCTCTCCAAGTCCTCAACCACTGCTTTATTCATGGAGGATGCATGGTGTAAGAGATTTGCTATCTCTGATCCTATAGTGTCCTACAACCTCCATATTAATTGGCTACCATGTGCGGTGTCTTGGATGTCAACCAATCTGGGCTTACTAGATTCTGGGGCCACACACCATACTGCTAGTGTCTTAGTGTCCATATTGAATCTAGAACCCCTCGTGAGTCCATCAGGGCCAAAATCTTCATAAGTTATAGCTTTATCTTGCCTCTTGATTTAGTCAATTAGGAATGAGGACTCCAAGTCCCATCCAGGGATCAGCAACATGCGACTTCTCTTTACAAGATCTCTTGCCTCCTCCACACTTAATGTTTCACTGTTGGGATCATAGGCCTGTAATTTTTCAATCATTTCAATAGTTTTTTCCTCTGATTCCCCTAGTTTCAAAGATAGTGTTAATTCATTCTGCTTAACTCTAAAGAGAAAACTTTTAAACTCAATGGACTTGATGAATTCATCATCATCTATAAACTCTTTAGCTTGGATGACCCTGTCATCCAATCTAGCTGCAGCCAATTCTAACTCATCTACGGCCTTTTCTCCCTCATCTACCATTGATGTCAAAAAATATTGTCTTAAGTCAGCAAAGTAATGGCTATTACCTGGCAGGATTTGTAGTGCCTTTTGCCTTGCCTTTTTTGGTACATTCATCAACTTTTGTTTCTTTGATGGCCCCTACTCAGATGTGGATGGCTCAGCTTGTTCTATTTCTCCCATAAACTCCACATCAGGTTCAACTTCTTCAGGGTTTATTCTATCCTCCTGCTTCTCCTCAGGGATGTCTGGCAATTTAGACATAATATCTTTGTAATTCTCTAAACACATTTCAATTTTCTTCATGTATTTGAGATCAGGAAAGAAACTGGGGAAGGTAGGGTCTGCCTTTTTCAATTCTTCCTCTACCCTTACAATATTTTCCCATTTACAGGTTCTTTCTTGACAGGTAACTTTGATAAAAATATTTCTAATAACATCCTCCTCTGCCATAGGTTGATTTAGAGCCAAATTGTGATTCCTCATTTCTCTCAATGCTCCTGTAACGAAGTCTTCAGGGTCATACATCCTTTCTTTACCATAGGGAAATCTAAATTGTTTGAGGAATTCATGGATTTGGTCCACAATAGCTTTACCTATAGAGAAATCCCCTATTTGGAACCTCCTTGCCAGAAAGGTTCCCTTATGTCTTTTAGGGCCTAAGTGCTCTCTATCCATCATGATAAGTTGCCACAAGAATTCTACTATTGCCAATCTTTCTGGGACAAATGTTAGCAGTATGTGTGGAGGTTGAGGGCAAGCATACACTCTTATAAGAGTAAAATTCTAAAAAAAAAACATATCACCCCAATTGTACTTGGTGTCATTCTCATAATTGTTATTGTCCATATTAAATGCTAAGGGTCTTAGAAATTTTCTAACAAGTAAAGGAAATCTATCCCTCACAATACCTAACATGTTCATTACTGGATCCACAAAATCACTAAAAAAAGCAATGGAATTAGAGAAAGGGTAAGTTCTATCCCATAACCTGGTCCATAGTTGAACCGGAATAGTTCCTGTTAGAAAGTAAAGATCCCCAAGATAACTGAGAGGGGGGGGGGGGGGGGGGGGGGTGAATCAGTTATCGGATAATTTAACCATTCAACTAATTTAAACAATATAATTAATGTACTAATCAACCATAGAAAGATAACCATACACAATTGCACAATAACACAAGATATGTTGACTAGGGAACCTCTTGAAAAGAGTAAACCCTGGTGGGAATGATGCCCACAAAATGATGCACTAATATGAAAGTTCCTTGTTAGAGGATGGACCCTATTAGGAGTCTTATGAAATACATTCAGTACATATAAATCCCTATTAGGAGATTTTGAATCCCTGTTAAAAGATTCTAACCCGGTTAAGAGTTTATGCAAGACAGAAGGACCCACTGCCCAAACAGCTTCAAGGCAAGATCTCTGAACCCACTGTCCAAAAGATCTTAGAATTATTCAATAGAATAATATGAAATGTATTACCTCCTTCACACTGTGCCAAAACCCCACTCTCTGCTACACAAGATCACAATTCCAGATCTCTGTACTCACAAGTCTTCCTTCATCACTGAATTAGCTCTTTTCTTCACCTCATGCATATATTCACATCTCATCCTTCACAATACATTATTAAAACAAGGAAAACATTCCTTCTTATATACCAAACTCAAATAATTACAAATGAGTCAGTCCTCAATTACAAAATAATAAATTCTACACGCTACACACAAAATTCTATATAAAACTGTCAGCTTCCAGATACTGTAACTTTCTCCAAACATATCTTCGAAGTTTTCACTATGAACCACATCATCATTAATGAGTCTCCAACATCCCTTTAACTGAAAAAAATTAGATTCCATCCCAGCTAAGAGATATCCTCCGATTTCTGAAAATCGCTTCACAGAAATATTGTCTAAACACTGCTTTCACCAAAATGCTCATAACTCTCATGAATGAATGAATTTCTTTTTGCACTATTAACCATAGGTTAATAAAACACCAAAGAACATACCATCAACTGCACAAAAGCCAATCTTTAATACAACATGTGCGTAAAACAAAACTGTACCTACATTCCTGCTAATATCCAGAATATCACTGTGTTGACATCAATGATAATCCAAGACATCAATGCAACAACAACTGCTACAGAATGACTGCCAAAATACTTTGCATTCATTCCTAACAATCTCCCCCATTGGCATTGATGGCAACATTGATGAAAAACATCCAATGTTCCAAAAATCCAATACTGCAACATCACTGCAAAATATCAAATTAAATCTTGCTTCATTTTCTTATTCAGCTCTCTCATACAATCCACAATGTTTTTCATGTATATCTCTCCCCCATTGACATCAATGACATAAATTCCATCACTAAGTCAACAACAACTTAATGTCAAAAGACACTTTTCAGAAAAATACAATAACAAGAGTCCTCATGACTCAGCTCATAAACTCCCCCATAGAGGAAGTTCCAACATCCAATCCAGAAGAAAGATAGGGCTCATATACCACTAGATGGATGAAATCATCTGCATCAATTCTCAAAAATAGGTTGGGGCATAACCCCAAGCATACCTCTTAGATACACAAATGTATCCTTAGGTAAAGGTTTTGTAAATATATCTGCTATCTGTTCCTTTGTGCTTATGTACTCCAATCTTACTTCATTTTCTGCAACTTTCTCTCTTACAACATGATACTTGATCTCAATATGTTTAGTGTTAGAATGTAAAATAGGATTTTTTGACATACTCACTGTACTGGTGTTATCACAATGTATAACAACAGGCTCATCAAACTTTATTCCAATATCCTTCAACATCTGCTTCATCCAAATAATCTGATTACAATTATTTGCTGCTGCAACATATTCTGCTTCTGCTATACTTTATGAAGTACAATTCTACTTCTTACTTAACCAAGAGACCAATTTTCCTCCAAGAAAAAAAGATCCACCACTGGTGCTTTTCTTGTCATCAACGCTGCCTCCCCAATCTGCATCAGTATAGGCACATAAAGTAAAATCATCAGAATTCTCATACCATAATCCATTGTTCCTTTCAGATATCTCAGTATCCTCTTTACTGCTGCATAATGTGATTCTCTAGGTTCTGCTTGAAATCTTGCTACAATCCCAACTGAATGTGCTATATCAAGTCTTGTATGTGTCAAGTACTACAATCCTCCAATCATAGATCTGTAACTTTTTTTGCTCAACTGCTGGTGTCTCATCTTTGCTAGATAACTTATGTCCAGTTACCATAGGTGTTCCAATAGGTTTAGAATCTTCCATTCCAAATCTTTTCAATAAATCATTCAAATACTTAATCTGACTTACAAATATACCTTCTTTGCTTTGTGTTATTTGTAATCCCAAAAAATATTTCATTTTTCCAATCATGCTCATCTCAAATTCAATCTTCATTTCATTTGCAAATTTGTCACTAGCTTCATCTTCTCCTCCAAAGATAATATCATCAACAAATATAACTATAACCAACAAACCATTCTCAATTTCTTTTGTGTATAAGTTACTATCTACTGTTCCTTTTATAAATCCCAATTTCAATAAATACTTATCCAATCTTGCATACCAGGTTCTAGGTGCTTGTTTTAATCCATATAAAGCTTTCTTTAACTTACATACCATATCTCCTTCTTATGTCAAAGGAAAACCTTTAGGCTACTCAATGTAGACTTCTTCTTCCAATTCACCATTCAAAAATGCTGACTTCACATCCATCTGATACACTTTGAATTTCTTGTAGGCTGCATATGCTAGAAACATTCTCACTGCTTCAAGTCTGGCCACAGGTGCAAAAGTTTCTTCATAGTCAATTCCTTCTTGTTGTGAATATCCTTTACATACCAATCTTGCTTTGTTTCTTTTCACTTCTCCTTGTTCATTCATCTTGTTTCTGAATACCCACTTTGTTCCAATCACATTCTTGTCTTCAGGTCTAGGGACCAATTCCCATGTCTTGTTTTTTTTAATCTGCTCTAGTTCTTCTTTCATAGCATTAATCCAATGTTCATCTTCACAAGCTTCATTATTAGTCTTAGGTTCAATTTGAGAAATCAAACATAAATGTACCTTATTTTGAGTCAAAACTCCTCTGTCTAAACTTCCAATAACTTGCTCAATAGGGTGATGTCTTGAAATATACCTGTTAGGTGTCATAGTTACTGATCTTGTTCCAATTGTAGATTCTTCTTTGCTTTCTTCTCTATTTTCTTCTTTGTTTTCTTTAGTATGACTTTCATTCAGCAAATCACTGTTAGTTTCCATAATTCATAAGGTGTCTTGTTTGTATCTTCTCTAATTTGTACTCTGTTCATAGTGTATACTGCTGTGTTCACTGCTTCTCTCCAAAAAGTCTTAGCCAAATCATTTTCAAACAACATAGCTCTTGCTGCTTCAGTTATTGACTTGTTCCTTCTTTCTGCAATACCATTTTGTTCTAGTGTTCTAGGGGCTGAAAGTTGTCTCTTAATACCATTCATTTCACAAAAAGTGTTAAACTCTCTAGATGTAAATTCACCATCTCTATAAAATCTTAGACACTTAATCTTCATTCCAGATTCATTCTCAATTTTGCTTTTCATGATCTTAAATTTATCAAATGCTTCAGATTTTTCTTTCAAAAATGCAATCCACATCATCCTTGTAAAATCATCAACAAGAATCATAAAATACCTTTCTCCATAGAATCCTCTAGTCCTAGTAGGACCACTCAAGTCTATATGAACAATCTCCAGCTTCTCTGTCGATGTGAACTTCTTGCTAGGAAATAAACTCCTTTTCTGCTTTGCCATCATACATTCTTTGCAAATCATGTTAGTAGGTTTCATAATTCTAGGTAAATCTCTTACCGCAAGTGTAGTGCTCACCTTGACAATATTATCAAAGTTTATATGACAAAACCTTTTATGCCATAACCAACTGTCATCAATCTTAGTTATCAAACATGTCATCTCAGTAGGATTCAACTGAAATACATTACCTCTGGTTTTGGATCCTTTTCCAATCAGATTTCCATCTTTATCTTTTATCACACAAGTTTTCTCAGTAAACCAAACTTGATAACCCTTATCAGCCAATTGTCCAACACTTAGTAGATTATGTCTCAATCCATCAATAAAGTAAACATCATCAGTGTTAGTCTTTCCATCAAGAGTACTAGATCCTATACCCTTAATCAAACAAGGTGCATTGTTACCAACCCTAACAATTCCTCCATCATAATTATCTAACTTAACAAACTTTCTTTTATCTCTAGTCATATGATGTGAACAACCACTATCTATAATCCAATTAGATTTCTTTTCAACTTGAGAAACTAATGCTTTTTCTTCCCTTTTATCAGATTCAAAACTTTCTTCTTTAATTGCTACAAATCCTATTTCCTCAGAGTTATCATTATCACTGTCTCTTAAATGTCTTTCAATTCTTGCTTCAAGATCTTCATCATTTGCATAATAACATTCTTTAGATCTCCTAGGTTTAAAGTTGCTTCTATACTTCTTAACTCTTTTAGGACATTTAGATGCAAAATGACCATATTCTTGAAAAGTCCAACATTTAAAGCTTTTCTTACCATCTGGTTCTCTTTTTACAAGTAATGCAATACCTTCTTCAATCTTCTTATCTTCCTCAGATTTAGATCTGCTATTGCTGGCATAATCTCCATTCACACTAGTACTTCTTGTAGGTCTAATGTTAAGAGCACTGAATGCTATTTCCATTCTAGGTAGCTCTCCTAATAATCTCAAGTTCATCTCTGCTATTTCCAATCTTCCAAGAAGAGTCTCTCTTGAAAAGTTTGATGTACAAGGTATCACTTGTTCAATCATCTGTGTTGTCTGCTTGAATACTGGTGTCAAAGTTCTCAGAATTTTCCATATCACTTCATTCTCTATCTTATCACCTCCACAAGACTTTATTCCTGTTACAATCTCAGACATCCTACCAATATAGCTTCTAATAGATTCATCTTCCATCATTCTGATATCTTCAAATGCACAAATCCAATTATGTAATCTAGCCTTCTTTGCATGTTCATCACCTTCAAAAGTAGAATGTAAAGCTTTCCAAATTGCATGAGATGTTTTCAAACATCTTACCTGACTATATTCATTCTTTGGTAGTGCTGAAAAAAGTGCTTCTCTTGCAAGTATGTTACACATGAATAGATCTAGTTCATCTTTAGTTCCTGCCTCTAGATTGTCTTCCTCAATGATAGTCTTCTCATTCTTTGTAATCAACCAATAACTTGGTCCTAAACACAATAGATGAGTCTTCATCTTTTCTTTCCAGCTGTCAAAATTTACTCCATCAAACTTAGGGCTTTCTTTTCTGAAATTCACCATGGATCTCCTTAAGTTGTTAAACTTTTCTTTCAAGGACCTGCTGCTCTGATACCAATTGTTAGAAAGTAAAGATCCCCAAGATAATTGAGAGGGGGGGGGGTGAATCAATTATCAGATAATTTAACCATTCAAATGCTTTAAACAATATAATTAATGTACTAATCAACCATAGAAAGATAACCATACACAATTGCATAATAACACAAGATATGTTGACTAGGGAACCTCTTGAAAAGAGTAAACCCCGGTGGGAATGATGCCCACAAAATGATGACTAATATGAAAGTTCCTTGTTAGAGGATGGACCCTATTAGGAGTCTTATGAAATACATTCAGTACATATAAATCCCTGTTAGGAGATTTTGAATCCCTGTTAAAAGATTCTAACCCGGTTAAGAGTTTATGGAAGACAGAAGGACCCACTGCCCAAACAGCTTCAAGGTAAGATCTCTGAACCCACTGTCCAAAAGATCTTATAATTATTCAATAGAATAATATGAAATATATTACCTCCTTCACACTATGCCAAAAACCACACTCTCTGTTACACAAGATCACAATTCCAGATCTCTGTACTCACAAGTCTTCCTTCATCACTGAATTAGCTCTTTTCTTCACTTCATGCATATATTCACATCTCATCCTTCACAATACATTATTAAAACAAGGAAAAAATTCCTTCTTATATACCAAACTCAAATAATTACAAATGAGTCGGTCCTCAATTACAAAATAATAAATTCTACACGCTACACACAAAATTCCACATAAAACTGTCGGCTTCCAGATACTGTAACTTTCTCCAAATATGTCTTCAAAGTTTTTGATATGAACCATGTCATCATTAATGAGTCTCCAACATCCTTTTAACTACACAAAATCAGATTCCATCCCAGCTAAGAGATATCCTCCAATTTCTGAAAATCGCTTCACAGAAACACTGTCTAAACACCGCTTTCACCAAAATGCTCATAACTCTCATGAATGAATGAATTTATTTTTGTGCTATTAAACATAGGTTAATAACACACCAAAGAACATACCATCAACTATGAAAAAGCCAATCTACAATACAACATGTGCGCAAAACAAAACTATACCTGCATTCCTGCTAATATCCAGAATATCACTGTGTTGACATTAATGACAATCCAAGTCATGAATGCAACAACAACTACTACAGAATGACTACCAAAATACTTTGCATTCATTCCTAATAGTTCCTCCCTCATTCTTAGTTTGATCAATTAACCCTAGGTTGATGTAGCCAATATTGAAATAGAGGATCAGGTGCATCATCATGGAGTAGTGATTTAACTTGAAGCTTTTCAAAATCAAATCAGTCTTCGCATTCATCAAGTCAGAGTGCATTGCATTGATTATGTGCCCCACATAATCAAACTCCTTGTTGGTGTACTAATCCTAAACATCTGTAGCCATGACAAAAATATCATGAGTCACTATCGAACCTCCATCTAGTCCAATAACTTTGTGTAGACCACAGATGGTCTTCTAGAAATAGGGAAGGAAAAGCTCAATATCAAATGAATCTGCAACCTTCTTCGGTAACAAGCTTGCCTCTTTGTTTTCTCTATGAATATGCCTTCTCATAACCTTTCCATGGTAGTAATTTCTATGTCTATTAAACAAGGCCTCCTCTCTTGCTAGGTCAATATCCACGCTCATAGGTCCCTGAAGGTCGAAAGCTTGAGTAAAAGACACTCTATCTAACATGCAGAGTATAGACTTGTTATGCTTGTGGAAAGCTTGTGTCACTAGATTGTATGCTTGAATTAGTGCTTTCATGAGGTCTACATCCAAAAATACCTCAAGTACTATCAACTTTGCCAAATTCCTATCCCATGGGTTTGAAACAGGAGGGCCTCTAATTCTATTGTTATAGAAAAATGTGAAGAGCTCATACCCAGTTGTGTTTGGGCATTCAACATCCCTATAGAACGCATAAGGGTCCTTCCATTCATAAGCGTTAGATGATTGCAAATTTGAGGATCCAAGCAACAGTTTCATCCATTCTTCAGTGTATATGTTTGGCCTCTTTGTTCTTGAATGCACAATGAAACTCTTTCCCAGTACTGCAACAACATCAGAAGATCCTTGTTCTGCCATTCTTTTAACTTTTAAGTACTAAACTCTCTAGTTTCTCTTCGACTCTAGAAATTATGGATGCTCTGAAGTGTGAACTATATTTAATAACTAACAAGTAACAAGCAACTCACAAGTACAACCAGGGTACCAGCCACTAGGCCACCTACTATATTAAAAATTAAAATCTCAATGTCTCATCAAGCACAGTCACACACGCATGAAATTATTAATTACCTTTTTCAGAATTTAGAAAAGTGTCACTGTCAACGGTACATCTAAGTTTCTAAGTTTCTAACCCTAGGTCCCTAATACCCTATCTCAACTGTGCTAAATTGCTACCTGCAAATCAGGGGCCTTGGCCCTTAGCCATTTGAATTTGAAATCTGAAAACTTTTAGACTTGCAAAATCATGCAACACCTTTTCAAAACTTTGGGACTGTTAAACTGACCAGAAAAATGAAACCTTGAGATGTTACGACACAGCCTAGCATGCCACATGCGGCATGAATGATGACACTTGTACTTCCCACTTTCCACATGGGCCATGGCATGAAACTTAGTCTCCGTCAGACTGTCTCTCACTTTTCAACCCCTTACGAAGTTACACAACAACCATGTGTTACTTTGGAACCCCTAACCATCATAATAAATTAACCGTTGAGAAGCTACGAAATAGCCAGGTGTAACTTCAGAACCATAATAATAAATTAAAGTTTTAAACATTGAGAAGCTATGAAATAGGTAGGCGTAACTTCGAAACACATCACCATCATATTAAATTAAATGTTGAGAAGTTACGAAACAACCAAGCGTTACTTTGGAACCCTAACCATCATAATAAATTAACCATTGAGAAGTTACGAAACAGCCAGGTGTAACTTCGAAACCATCATAATAAATTAAAGTTTTAAACATTGAGAAGCTATGAAACAGCTAGGCGTAACTTCAGAACCATCATAATAAATTAAAATTTTAAACATTGAGAAGCTACAAAACAGGCAGGCGTAACTTCAAAACACATCAGCATCATATTAAATTAAACATTGAGAAGTTATGAAATAGCCAAGTGTTACTTTGGAACCCCTAACCATCATAAATTAACCGTTGAGAAGTTACGAAATAGCCAGGCGTAACTTCGGAACCATCATAATAAATTAAAGGTTTAAACATTGAGAAGCTACAAAACAGCCAGGCGTAACTTCAGAACCATCATAATTAATTAATGTTTTAAACATTGAGAAGCTACGAAACAGCCAGGTGTAACTTCGGAACCAGTAACACTATTTGAAAAAGCGTCATTTGACTTCTCATTGTTTCATTTGTATACTACTATACAATATTACAAATTTACAGACTACAGTATTACTATTTAATTCAAAAATTGGTATACAATATATTATATACATAATACTAGTAACTTAAACTGATTCACTGATTCAACATTTCACTGAAGTTTTGAATGGCTGTGGACCAACCGTTTTTAAAACCAAAATGAAAACTAATTCGATTATTTCATATTTACAAATTACAACTTACAAGTAACAATTAACAAAAAATTTCATAACGATAAGTCGTAAGATCCACATTGCACAAAAAAAAAAGATTAGTTAGATTAGTCGATGCGCAGAGTAGCAAATAACGGGATCATCTGATTCATCTCCTCCTGGAACACATCCTGGTCGAAGCCATGATTATCAAAAATGGTGCGCATCTCCACCTTGTCATGTTCTACTTCAAGTTCAAACATGTCACTCAGGTAATTGGCATAATTGGTAGCATGATGATGATCCCTTGCTGTAGACATTAGATGACTGAGGACATCCTATTGAATCTCCTCCTCCATATCCAAAGTTGGTTGGATAACAAGTTTTGGGTTCTCATTTGATGATCCCTCAACTATTGGAAGACCCATTCTGTGAAAGCACCTCGAAAATACAAATAATCACCAACTTGTCATCCAAATTTAGAAATTTAGAAAGCTCCTATGCTCTGCAATTCCACTATCGAGGAGTATATAAAGAAAATAATCACCAACTTGCCAGCCGCAATAAATTTTGAAGGAATGTTTCATGTCAAGTGGTAATTCAAGATGAAATTAATGAATATCGGTAAAGAAAAATTGTAGACATTGTAATGTCCTGCGTAATCAAAATCTTGGCCTGGATAATGGATAATCGTACCACTCAAGTTACGCAAACTGCCGGCGTTGCCTTGGAACCACCATATCCTAGCTGTGATTTTAAATTTTGAACTAACAACTTGGCAGCTGCATTAAACTTTCACGTAATGTGACTTGGCTCTGAAAAGAAAGATAATGAATGTTTACAATTCTAATCAAAATCTTGTCATCGTTAAGTCTCATGAATTATACTTTAGTGATCAATGTCACTGCAACTTTGCGGCTAAGTTACACAGACTGCCAACGTGGCCTCAGAACCCCCATATCTTACCTACGATCATAACTTCTGAAGTCATATACACTATCAACCTGTCCTTTGCGTATCTTCGTGGCCTTCAACTGCAACCTACCAGCATAATTGCCGAAGTCATGCACACCGTCAACCTAACCATTATGTATCTTCGTAACTGTCAGCATCGACCCTCCTTTTAGCCTACTGAAACTACGCACACGCCACACTGTTAGTAGTCACCACAACTATTCACCAATTTATATTTTTTATAATATAAATACTGTTTTATATTCACCAATTTATATTTATTATAATATAAATATTGTTTTCTATTCGCCAATGTATTTTCTTTTATAATATAAATACTATTTTATATTCGCCAAGTTAGTCCCACCTACTTTTAGGGAGCATCAATGATTCGCCAATTCAGATTATTTTTTTTTCTTTGAAAAGAAAATAATTTCGCCAAATTTTTTTTTTTCTCTTTTCACTTTCGCCACTTTTTTACACCTTTCTTAAAGGGGGGGTTTCTTAAAGATTACCCTGCTACTTTTATTATGGTTCCTACTTTTGATCAATTTCAAGTTAAGCTAGGTTTGCCTTGGTTGACTGCCATGCATTCTGTTGCTTCCCCTATCCATAAGTGGCTTAAGTTCATTCATGATGGTGAAGTGAAGATGATCAATCATAGTCTATATCAACCTTCTAGGCCTAGAGATTGTGCTACTCTAGATTTCTTTTGGCCTTCCTTACCTAATTCATGTCCTCCTCATCCTGATAATCTTTTTCAATCATATCAAGCTTATAAGCACCGTAAGATTCTTCAATTAAGTATACCTCCTATGGATCTTAATCATGATCTTTTACCTACACCTTCGATACCTCCTTTAACTATGGCTTCTAGTTCTGTTAATCAAGTTCCTTCTCCTAAACCTATCAAAGATCCTGTGATTGTTCCTCCTATGGTTGATAATCCTATTGATCTTCCTAAAGAACCTATGAAGGATCCTGTGATTGTTCCTCCTAGTTCTCAACCTATTTCCAAAAAATCAAAATGTAACCGATCTACTAATGAATGTTGTAAAAAGCATCGTGCGCATGCTAAAGCTAAAAGATCTTTACTTTCTTTGGATTAACCTATTCCTAATGTATTAGAGGATGTTGTTGTTAATAATGATGTTCACATGCATGATGATTCTATTCGTATCTTAGATCCTATTTCAATTAATTTAGATGAAGAAGATACTCTTGATGATACTAACGATGTTAATGATGAATATGAGACTATTGACATTGACATTGATTTGCCAAATATGCTTTCATCTCAATTAACTCTTACACCTAGTATCGAACATAGTGATTCTCAAGAGGATCCTAGTTTGGAACTGGCTATCATTCCTACTGTGTTGGATATAGTCCCTCTTGCGAGTTACCCACCTTCCCTAAATGGGGAGAGTAGGCGACATGCTTGATCAGCTTGTCCTTTGTGGTGGCTTTGTTGTGTGTTTGCCTACTGTGCTGTGCTTCTCCTGTAATGTGTTGGCTCAATGTTGTTAGATTCTTTTATATGATCCTTGTTACTCAGTTGGTGCAAGCTAATGAAGGAATCAAAATTGTTGTTCTAATTCTTCTATATGTATCTCTTTTCTCCTATATGTTGTTCAATGTATGTTGTAAATGTGCTATTATTCGTAACTATTTCCTTGTGTAATCTACTTGGATCCGAGATATGGTAGCACTAAATCTTTTTGGTCTCCATGACATTGTCCGAAAAGATCCTCTTCATTTATCCTATGTGATCTTTCTTCCTTTGTGATTGTAGTTCTACTTTCTTTGGGGAATGATGACATTTCATTTGTAATAATATCATATATATTATCTTATGATCATACTGACCCCATGGTAGGTAGATCCCTTCTGTGTTCTCTGTATGTTTCTATGATATTTCCCTTGATTTGTCTTCGTTTGGGGGCATCTCGACGTGGAAACATAATTAGTGGAGTTGTTTATGTTTCCATTAAATCCATTACTCCTGTTAAGGTGCTAGCAATGACTTTAACATGGGGGTATACGCTCTGCTCACTTTTTGCACACACGCACTTATGAAAATTTAGAACATGCTAAATCTTCTAAAGGTAACACACATAAGTTGCTAAATCCTGAGGAAGATACGTGCCTTTAAATTTACTGTTCAAACTTTTTTCCTTTCTTTTTGGATTAAGAACTAATCCTTAAAGTATGGATTTATATTAGGATCTCTTGATCCCTCCACTTTCAAGCACATATATTTTGATCCCTTAAGGTCAAAAGTGTCCTTAAGATCGGATCGCCCTTTTTGATTTCATTCTTATGGAATAGAATATTCCTAGGGATAAATCTCTGATGGGTTGACTAGTGAGTAGCCACATTCACTAGGTGGTTCAATTCCATCTTTCTAGTTGCGCCATTTTATTTTATTTTTCTTGTGTGGTTCACAATGGGATATAAGTTCTCATTGGGCAAGGTAGTCACACTCTTCTTTCTCTCTCTATAGATGTCTCTCTTATGTGTGATCTAGGAGTTGATGAAGACTTGAGTCCCTGGGGGCTTATAATTTCTCTTTGTTCCTTAGATTACAATAAGATTATCTTGCTATTTTTTATCTCCTTTACCAAGAGTTTGCATCGAATCCATACTCTTGCTAAAGTGGGGGCTAAATGTATCATCTTAAAATGGAAGCACTTCCATGTTAAGAGGGTTTAGCTCTCCAAGTAAGTGGTTTGGGGTCATGTTAAGTGCCTTGATAGGATCTTTGCATGTATTTTGGCTTTCTCCCCACTTTCTGCTTCTCCTCTGCACTTGATTTCTTCATTCTGAGTGAAATTAGGGTTAAGGTCTTAGGGACTTTTCCTAATTTTCCTCTTCCATAGCTTCATTTTCTAGGTAGGGTTTAGTTATAAGACCTCCTAGTCCATCATCTCATCATTCATAGGATTTTCTATCTAATCTAGACATTGGGTCCTGATTAGACTTGGAAATCTGCATTTCTGGCATTGTCTGGTATCCCAGCTCCTAATTCTGGCTCTGTCTGGGTCAAAGGTCAAAGTTGACCTCAACCCTGACCAGGTCAAGGTCGACCTTGACCTTGACCTCAGGCTTTTAGGGTTTTAGATTTTTTTTTCCCGCTCATTCTTCTTTTAGGATTTTCATTTTCCACTTTCGGGTCGGCTGTTTCGGGCTCCGAAACGGTAAATCCTTAAATGATATTTAATTTAGGTCCATTTTTCTAAAGGTCAAGACCTAATTGGATTTAATTCTCCAAGGTGGCCCTTCTAGAGGAGTGTGTCCTAGATCACTATAAAAGGAGGCCTTCCTCTCTCATTTTGATAATCAAGTTTTTGGAGAACAACATCAAGTTTTCATATCTCATTCTCAAGCAATCAAGTTTTGCAATCAAGCATCTAGAGCTCTCAAGTACAAGCAAGTCTTCAAGTATTCAAGTGTTCAAGCATTCATCCTCAAGGAGATCCATTGTTAGTCATTGAAGAACTCAATCTCTTTGGAGCCCCTTTGAAGATCCATCTTTCTCTATCCATCCAAGCCTTCACATATGCAAAGATCAAATCAAGCTTGGTGTTGAAGATCAAGATACCATTGATTAGAGACATCTTGCCCCCCATTGAAGCATTCTTATTGACGGATTTGAGGATTCGAATCCTCTTCAAGGACTTCAACATAAGCAAGGTGATTTGTTTCAATTACTTTGTTTATGCTACATACATTTCAATTCAATTTCAAGGTTAATTCCTAAATTGGGGTTTGACCAAGGTAAACCCCCCATACAACCGAAAATACCATTTTTCTTGTAGGTACAGGTGTGAAATCTCAGATCTGGGAGTGAATTCGGATACCCTTTTCGACAATCTTTCAGGATTTGTGAACAGAATCAAAATCGGACATCTGGATAAAAATGTGGTCATTAACCCTTTAAGGGGGTCAAGGTCGACATAACTAAATCTGAGGAAAAGATTTCTGGGTTTCGTTCGCCTTGACATTTCCAGTATAGGATAGGTGATAGAATCTTTAGAAACTACATATAGAGACCAAAATTGAGAATTTTATAGATCTTCCCTAATCTCAAGGTTAGTATTTGCACTTTAATTATTTCAATTCCAAGCATACCATATATCATTCTTGGGGAACCATTAGATTAGTTCTTATTTTCATATTCTCAATCAAATTGATGCAATGTCACATTAACCTCCTAGGTTGATCAAATTGGATCTCCTTGTTGGGAATTTGGGTTTTAGAATTAATCTCATACTCTCCCCTCCATATAAGGTTAAATCCATTTTAACATTATATACTAAATTTTATGGATTTTTTGATGTGTTGCTGATCTTTCTGATTTGCTGTTGGCCTTCTAATTTGTTGCTGACCTTCTAATTTTTTGCTAACCTTCTGATTTGTCTCTAACCTTTTTATTTGTCTAGATGTTGGTACAACCTTATTAAGATGGGGAAATTACGCAAAGGCATGGATGGGATGAGGTAGATGAGAGATATGGTGGTAGAAAGTGTTTGGATGGAATGATGGAAAGTGATCATGATAGGGAGATGATGTTAGGACCAACATTTGTACATGTTGTGTGGAAGGTGGATTAAATGGATGGGATGTGAAAGATAGAGGTAGATGTGATGGAAGATTTGTGCTAGGTGATCTTCGGACATAGGGACCTAGAATGGATTTAGAGATCGCTTAATTTTAATTGTTATTTTAATAGTTTGTATTGAATTTTATAATGATATTTATGTATGTATTTTAATTATTATTTTGATCATTTTTGTAGGGACTTATTACTCCAGATCACCAGCATGCACCTTCGGTGGATGAACATAGTGACTATTTGCTAGCGGTAAGAGAATATTCAATTTTATGTCATTGTATAATTCATTTTTGACCTATATTAGTTATTGATGCTTAATTTTTTTTTATCATCTTGAGCTGCAGAAGAGTCTAGACAGGAGGACGAGTGAGCACACTCAGAAGACTATAACATCCACTGCATCTCCATCGACGCGATGGTCAAAGACAACATGGGACTTGTTTTCTTCCTCGGGCGGGAAAGGACTAGATTAGGGATATGGATTGCATGCCTATATGGCATTAGTGGACATATTTTTTGTATATTGTATAAGTGATACATTGTACATCCATTTGGCTTTGAGAAAGCCAGTTTAACTGTATTGAATATATTCAATGTATGACATTATTGGACATATATATTTGGCTTCATGCCCTATGAATATTTTTTTTTTATGTTTTATGTATGCAATTCATGTGTTTGGTGTATTGATGTATACTAATTTATGTTTATGTGGATTTCTTATGCTTTGTAAATTTCCCATGCCTTATAGTTATGCTTGTATGTTTATCAATGTATGTTTAACTTGCTGACTGTGCTACAAATGCCAGTCACTGTCCTCAATAACAATCAATTCCTTGATTGTAATAATAAAAAAAGTAAAGAAATGAATGCAAAAATGTATAAATATAATATAATTCAATATTTTTGCATCATAATCTATCCAAGATCACGTGGAATCAAACATTTATATTCATTGGTGTGTTCCTTGTTCCATGGGACAATCACAATATAAAGACATGACCTTGAACAGGTGAGGCAACATATGGAAAGGTTGTCATCTATTGACCCCAATACCAGGCCTATTTTGATCTATGGTTACCATAATGTTGGCAAGAGTTATTTTGTTAATAAGATTACTAGGGTAGATGTGGATGTAAAACCTTATGCTTTTACAAACTAACTTCTAAGTGTCCCCTAACTGATTGATTGTTAATGACAAACACTAGAATTAGTTGTCAAGTTAACAACAAAAGTTGTCAACTCATCAACCCAACACCCTTTTCCCACTCTAACTACTTATAAAAGGTTTAGAGACAACCTTTACAAACCAAACTAACTTATACTTTCTACTAACCCCTACTAACTCTAATTAAACCCTATTTGGCTTATATTGCCAATATAAGCAATTTACAAGATTGTTCACATTTATTGCTTTTAACACTATGTAAAGGCTCTAATGGCCTTAGTACATATTTATAGACCCTAATAGGTTATTTCCATCAACCCCTAACCTAGGATCAATACATAACCATTTGTAATGACCCCTAGGTACCTTTTAGGCTTCACAGTGCCATTAAGGCTTACATTTAAGATTGGGTTACAATATGATCAATACATAATCCAAATAAAATTCCATGATCCAAATGCATGATCAAATTTCAAATTAGACACAAGCCCTTTTGCATCTAAATACATATTTGCACTCATCCTACTGCTCACGCCAGAGTGGTCGGTGGTGTTTGAACAACTATGTGTGCTAAAAAAGGTTGTTAGTAGCATTTATCTGACCATTCAAAGTTGTTGGAACAAACAGTTTGATGATACAACCGACAGTTTGAAAGATATGCAATGTTGGCCATTTGAACTGAGGAACACTGTGAGTTTTGACATCGACCGAGAATGTGTTGCCAAATATAAAAAAACTTGAATCTCTAAAAACTAAGATAGGCTATTGAAGGCCTCGGTAACATAGTCATGTATCACCTAATGGATTGATGCTACCTTGCATGAGCTTTGAGATATGACCCTACAAAGATTGTTGATTTCATGCTTAAGGGACCTTGAGGGACACTTCAGCCTAGAGTTGTTGACGGGGATCGAATGATCATGTGTCATGAATGAGGTTTCCACTAGTATTTACATGACCATTCGGAGCTATTGGAATAGACAATTTGATGCTATGATAGATGGGTGGAAAGATATGCAATGTTGGCCGTTTGAACTGAGGAACACATTGAGTTCTGGCATTGATTGAGAATGTGTTGCCAAATTTAAACGAGCTTGAATCTCTAAAAACTGAGATAGGCTATTATAGGCCTTAATAACACAGTCTTGTAGTACTTGATAGATCGATGTTACCTTGCACGAGCTCTAAGATATGACCCCGCAAAGATCACTGATTTCATGCTTAAGTGATCTTGAGGGACACTTCGGCTCGGAGTCATTGGCGGTGGTCAAACGATCAGGTGTGGTGAATGAGGTTTCCACTAGTGTTTACCTGGCCATTCAGAGTTGTTGGAATAGACTATTTGATGCTATGACCGATGGTTGAAAAGATATGCAACATTGGTCGTTTGAACTAAGGAACACTTTGAGTTCTAACATCGACCGAGAATGTGTTGCCAAATATAAATGAACTTAAATCTCTGAAAACTAAGATAAGCTATTGTAGGTATTGGTAACATGGTCTTGTAGACCTAACAGATATATGCTACCTCACATGAGCTTTGAGATATGACCCCGCAAAGATTTTTGATTTTATGCTTAAGGGACCTTGAGGGATTCTTCGGCCCAAGGTCGTCGCCAGGGATTGAATGACCATGTGTGATGAACAAGGTTGCCACTAGCATTTACCTGGCCATTCGGAGCTATTGGAACAGATGGTTTGATGCTACCATCGATGGTTGGAAAGATACGCAATGTTGACTGTTTGAACTAAGGAATACTTTGAGTTCTGACATCGATTGAGAATGTGTTACCGATTTTAAATGAACTTAAATCTCTAAACACCGAAACAGGCTATTGTAGGCCTTGGTAACATGGTCTCGTAGAACCTGATGGATCAATGCTACCTCTCATGAGCTCCAAGATATGACCCCACAAAGATCTCTGATTTCATGCTTAAGCAACCTTGAGGGACACTTCGACTCAGAGTCGGCAGTGGTGATCAAACGACCGTGTGTGGTGAATGAGGTTTCCACTATTATTTACCCACCCATTTGGAGTTGTTAAAATAAATGGTTTGATGCTACGATCGATAGTTAGAAATATATGCAACATTGGCCATTTGAACTGAGGAACACTTTGAGTTCTGACATCGACTAAGAATGTGTTGCCAAATTTAAATGAACTTGAATCTCTAAAAATTGAGACATGCTTTTTAAGCCCCAGTAACATGATCCTGTAGCACCTGATGAATCGATGCTACCTTGCATGAGCTCTGAGATATGACCCCACAAAGATCATTAATTTTATGCTTAAGCGACCTTGAGGCACACTTCAGCCTAGACTCATCGGTAGTGATCGAATGACTGTGTCTGGTGAAGGAGGTGGCCACTAGCATTTATTTGGCCATTCAGAGCTATTGGAATAGATGATTCAATGCTATGATTGATAGTTGGAAAGATACGCAACATTGGTCATTTGAACTGAGGAACACTATGAGTTCTAACATTGACTAAAAATGTGTTGCCAAATTTAAATGAATTTGAATCTCTGAAAATTGAGATAGGCTTTTGTAGAACCTAGCAACATAGTCCTGTAACACTTGACAGATTGATGCTACCTCACACAAGATCTGATATATGACCCTACAAAGATTTTTGATTTCATGCTTAAGGGACCTTGAGGGACACTTCGGCCCAGAGTCATCACCGGTGATTGACCGACTGTGTGTGGTGAACAAGGTTTCCACTAGCATTTACCCAGCCATTCAGAGCTATTAGAATAGATAGTTTGATACTGCGATTGGCGGTTGGGAAGATACGCAATGTTGGTTGTTTGAATTGAGGAACACTTTGAGTTCTAACATCGACCGAGAATATGTTTCCAATTTTAAATGAACTTAAATTTTTGAAAACAAAGATAGGCTATTGTAGGCCTCAATAACATGGTCTAGTAGCACTTGACAGATAGATGCTACCTCACACGATCTCTGAGATATGACCTCATAAAGATCACTAATTTCATGCTTAAGTGATCTTGAGGGACACTTCGACTCGGGGTCATCGGCGGTGATCAAATGACCATGTGTGGAAAATGAGGTTGCCACTAGCATTTACCCAAAAATTTAGAGCTGTTGGAATAGACGGTTTGATTCTAAAACCGACCGCTGGAAAAAAAGCAACGTTGGCCGTTTGAACTGAGGAACATTGTGAATTCTGACATCGACTGAGAATGTGTTGCCAAATATAAGTGAACTTGAATCTCTGAAAACTGAGACAGGCTATTGTAGGCCTTGGCAACATGGTCCTGTAGCACCTAATAGATAGATGTTACCTTGCACAAGCTTTGACATATGACCCCACAAAGATCACTGATTTCATGCTTAAGGGATCTTGAGGGACACTTTGGCCCAGAGTCATCGACGGGGATTCAATGACCATGTGTGGCGAATGAGGTTGCCACTAGCGTTTACTTGACTACTCAAAGTTGTTGGAATAGATGGTTTGATGCTACGATAGATAGTTGGAAAGATATGCAACGTTGGCCATTTGAACTGAGGAACACTTTGAGTTCTGACATCGATCGAGAATGTGTTGCCGATTTTAAATGAACTTGAATCTCTAAAAACCAAGACAAGCTATAATAGGCCTCAGAAACAAAGTCCTGTAGCACTTGATGGATCGATGCTACCTCACATGAGCTCTGAGATATGACCCTGCAAAGATCGGTGATTTCATGCTTAAGCGACCTTGAGGGACACTTCGGCCCAGAGTCATCGGCGGGGATCAAAAAAATGTGTGTGGTGAATGAGGTTGCCACTAGTGTTTAACCTACCATTCAAAGTTGTTGGAATAGATGGTTCCATGCTACGACTGACGATTAGAAGGATACGCAATGTTGGCAGTTTGAACTGAGGAACACTGTGAGTTCTGACATCAACTGAGAATGTGTTGCCAAATTTAAATAAAGTTGAATCTCTAAAAACTGACATAAGCTTTTGTAAGCCCTGGCAACACGGTCCCATAGCAACTGATAGACTAATGCCACCTCACACAAGCTCTAAGATATGACCCTGCAAAGATTGTTGATTTCATGCTTAAGCGACCTTGAGGGACACGTCAGCTCGGAGTCATCGGTGATGATCGAATGACTGTGTGTGGTGAATGAGGTGGTCACTAGTGTTTACTTGACCATTTGGAGTTGTTGGAATAGACATATCGATCCTAGGAATAACGATTAGAAAGATACGCAATGTTGGCTGTTTGAACTGAGGAACACTTTGAGTTCTAACATCGACCGAGAATGTGTTGCCAATTTTAAATGAACTTGAATCTCTAAAAATAGAGATAGGCTATTGTAGGCATCAACAACATGGTCTTGTAGCACCTGACAGATTGATGCTACCTCTCACGAGCTCTGAGATATGACCCTACAAAGATCGTTGGTTTCATGCTTAAGTGACATTGAGGGACACTTCAGCTCGGGGTTGTCGACAGTGATCAAACAACCATGTGTGGTGAATGAGGTTGCCACTAGATTTTACCTAGCCATTCAGAGTTGTTGGAAGAGATAGTTTGATGCTACGACTGATGGTTGGAAAGATACGCAACATTGGCCATTTGAACTGAGGAATACTATGAGTTTTGACATTGACTAAAAATGTGTTGCCAAATTTAAGAGAACTTGAATCTCTAAAAATTGAGATAGGCTTTTGTAGGCCCCAGTAACATGGTCTCATAACACTCGATGGATTGATTCTACCAAGCACGAGCTCTGAGATATGACCCCACAAAGATCACTAATTTCATGCTTAAGGGACCTTGAAGGACACTTCGATCCGGAGTTGTTGATGGTGATCGAACAATTGTGTGTGGAAAATGAGGTTTCCACAAGTGTTTACTTGGCCATTTAGAGTTTTTGGAATAGACGGTTTGATGCTACAACTAATGATTGGAAAGATACGCAACGTTGGCTGTTTGAACTGAGGAACACTTTAAGTTCTGACATCGACCGATAATGTGTTGCCAATTTTAAACGAACTCAAATCTCTACAAACCAAGACAAGCTATTGTAGGCCTCAACAACATAGTCTCGTAGCACCTGATGAGTTGATACTACCTCACATGAGCTCTGAGATATGACCCTGTAAAGATTGATGATTTCATGCTTAAGTGACCTTGAGGGACACTTCAGCCCAGAGTCATCAGCGGGGATCGAACAACTGTGCATGGCGAATGAGGTTGCCACTAGCATTCACCCAGACATTCAAAGCTATTGGAACAAATGGTTCCATGCTATGATGGACAGTTGGAAGGATACGCAATGTTGGCCATTTGAACTAAGGAACACTATGAGTTTTGACATCGATTGAGAATGTGTTGCCAAATTTAAACAAACTTGAATCTCTAAAAACCAAGACAGACTTTTATAGGCCCTGACAACACAGTCCTAGAGCAACTAATGGATCAATGTTACCTCACACAAGCTCCAAGATATGACCCTACAAAGATCATTGATTTCATGCTTAAGAAACCTTGAGGGACACTTCGGCCTAGAGTCATCAACGGGGATCAAATGAATGTGCATGGAAAATTAGGTTTCCGCTAGCATTTTCTCTGCCATTTGGAGCTGTAGGAATAGATGGTTTGATGCTATGACTGATGTTTGGAAGGATATGTAAAGTTGGCCATTTGAACTTAGGAACACTGTGAGTTCTAACATCGACCAAGAATGTGTTTCCAAATTTAAATGAACTTGAATCTCTAAAAATTCAGACAAGCTTTTGTAGGCCCCAACAACACGGTCTCATAGCAACTAACAGATCGATGCTACCTCACATGAGCTCCAAGATATGACCCAAAAAGATCATTAATTTCATGCTTAAGTGACCTTGAGGGATACTTCAGCTTAGAGTTGTTAGCGTGGATTGAATGACTGTGCATGGCAAACGAGGTTTCCACTAGTGTTTACTCGACCATTCAGAGCTATTGGAATAGACTGTTCCATGATATGACCAATGGTTGGAAAGATACACAACATTGGCCATTTGAACTAAGGAACACTATGAGTTCTGACATCAAACAATAATGTGTTGCTAAATTTAAACGAACTTGAATCTCTAAAAATTGAGACAAGCTTTTGTAGGCCCTGACAACATGGTTTCGTAGCAACTGATGGATCAATGCTACCCTACATGAGCTCCAAGATATGACCCCACAAAGATCTCTGATTTCATGCTTAAGTGACCTTGAGGGACACTTTGGCCTAGAGTCATCGGCGGCCATCGAACGACTATGCATGGCAAATGAGGTTGCCACTAGTGCTTACCCAGCCATTCAGAGCTATTGGAACAGATAGTTCCATGCTTTGGGGATGTATTTCAAAGTTTGGATATATGGGAAGAATGGTTGTGAAAAAGATATTTCTATTTTTCATTCTGAGAAGATCTAGAGTGATTTTGAGTCATAAAGGAAATGCCTTGATCCTTCCACAAGTGCTATTCTGATGAGTTCTGATCACTTGAGGGATAGGAAATTATCTATTGAGTTAAAAATAAAATCAACAGAAGATGTTGAAAATGAAGTGAAAATTATCTCTATTATATTACAGTCTCCTATACTCTGCAAGTCTATTTGAGAGGGGTTCAAGAAGCCGATCTATTATTGTCTAAAGGATATTTTGGGGTTCTGTGTTTTTTTACGTGTTTTTTAATAATGGTGTTTAGATGGTTCTTAAGGTAATGTTGCTTATTTTATGTGAAAATTTATTCTGCAGACAACACCTAACACATTTATAGATAAACTCAAATGACCAAGAGAAAGAACAATGGTGACTCTTGTGGATCCTAGTAGAAGGGAATGGAATGTACGATTCCTTAGAGATCTCCTTGAAGCTTCCTTGATTCATGGATGGAGATATTTTTCAATTGCCAATAATCTTCAGGATGGAGATGCTTACATTTTTGAGCGGGTAGATGATAGTCCATATTTTTCCCATTGTCAAAGAATGTAGTCCTTACAAGTATTTTAAAGGAGGACAATTTCATAATAGCCTTCCATCACATATGAATAAGAAAATATAAGTCTTATGCAATGATTTTGTCACCAATTTTCTAGCAAAGGCATCTGGACCTGAAAAAAAAAATACAATTCCACACAAGCCCACAATCTCTTCAAAAGATATTGGGAGCTGGTGAAAAATCCTTGTACATATGCTCTTAATTACCCACAAACAATGATTTAAATCAAGCCTTGTATACAATCCAATCCCATACCTATGCATTTGAGAATTCTAAGAAACTTAACCTACAAAAAATTCCAGTCAGTTGATCATACAAGGATAAAATCCATGGCTCCAAAAGCTTCTAGGGCTTCCACAGCTGTTAAAGAAGATGGTATGACATGAGAGAATGAAGTAAAGGATTCTCCAAAGTAGAGAAAATAAAAGAAAGTGATGTTCAATCCCACAAAGGATTCAGCAGTCAAAGCCATGAAATATGAGAATAAGAAGAAGAAGAGGAAGAGAAGTGTAGAAAGTTACAAGAGGTTTATATACAAGGTGTTGAAACAAGTGCAACCCTCCAAGGGAATATCTAGTGCTGCCATGAATATAATGGAGAGCTTCATGATTGATATTTTTGATAAGATTACTCATGAGGTTGCTTCTCTACTGAAATATAACAAGTTCGTGACACTTTCCTCCAAAGAAATTGAGACTACTTTCAAGTTTGTTATGCCTGGAGAGCTAGATAAGCATGCTTCTTCTGAAGGAAGTAAGGTTGTTACCAAGTTTTCTACTACTATGGGTTAGGTTTTGTTGGAATATTTTAGTTTTTTTTTACGTGGTGTTTATGGAACCTATAATGGCCTATAAGGTCATTCCATGTAATGAAAATGGAAAATATGTAATAAGTCCTAAAAGGCCTAATAGGCCCTAGGACCAAAATGAGAGCCTAGGATAGAATTTGGTGTTACAAGTTTATTATAGTTTAGATTTGATTTTAATAATGCTTAATAAGTTCATTAAGGTCACATTTCAAAATCTTTAAGGCTTCATTGTCTTTAAAAGTTTCAAAAACTCCAAATTTGTAATGTTGCAAATTCAAAAATTTGAAATGCAACGATTATTAGAAAATGGAGGGAATTGGATTTTGTTATGTTTTAGTGAAAAATAATCCATCCAACCAATTGGGATTGGTTGGGGTAGTTTCTAGGAGTCCATCAAATATGCCAAAGTTTCATTGTATGGCATAAGAGGCTGTGTGTAATAACTGTAACAGAAAAATAAGAAAATCTCAAAATTTTTGCAAGTTTGTTTAATGTCTTACTTGTTTTGAAGCTGAAAAATATAATTTGGATTGATTGATAATGTTTTAGGAGTATTTTATTACAAGATTGAAGATGTTTCATATGTTTCTTGCATTGATTTGAATCAGATTTTAAATCACTGTTTTCAACATTGTCATGGTTTGGGGTTCCTAAGTCACTGTTTTGATTGGAATCCAATAAAGATAAGCATCATCCCATGAAATTAAAGGCCTAAATTTCATGGAATGAGCATATATAACATGTACAACACAAATCTAATTCTTTGGTGTGCATAAAAGTGAAATAAGTGATCACAGTTAGCAAATGGTGGAAAATACATTGAATTTCATGGCAAGGGTATAGCACAAGAAGATTGGTCTTAAGGATAGGGATATCTGATGATTTGGATCATCTTATATTTTTCATTTAAAGGTTAATCAATAACCATTTGAACCTGGAAGTGATTAGAGGGCACCGATTTGAGAAACCCTTGGTTTAAGGGTTTGAAGAGACCAAATTTGGGGTTTTTGGGGTTATAGGAGGTCTAAGTATAATTACTTTGGTATTTAGAGGTTTTATGACATAATAAGACACTATTTATAGTTTTAATTCTTGGGATTAATTATTTCATATAGTTCCTTTTTTAAATCACTCACTTTTCATGCATTTTTGGAGCCATAGGGTTGAGCAGCAGTACACGCTCCAAAACAACCATATATTTCCTTTGGATATGACAATGTGCTAAGAAAAGGGTACTCACAAAAGTAGTTTTTTTGATTATTCCTTTGTTAAGTTTTAGAGATAAGTGGCATTTTCCTTCACTGCAGGGCTACTAAATGGGACAATTAGGCCTCTGGATAGTTTGGGAAATATTGGAGGGTTGGGTATTGTGGGTATTTCCAAGAAGCCTAAAACCTATCAAATAAATTTAGATATAAGCCTTAGATACCATCTATATCATTTTGTAACCTTGGAAAAATTTTGGTCAAGTTTGAGCACTTGTGAAGCATTTGAGGCTTTGGGAAAATAGTAGCTTTGTTAACCAAAATTCATATAATTTCCTTGTTTATTCACCCACCACCCTTCCCTCTGCATCATGGAGGCACTAGGTACACTAGGTGGCCTATGAGGGTACACTATTTGGATAAACCAAAATGTAAACCTTCCATTTTAGAGAGGGAGAAGTTGGAAAGGAAATGAGATAGTGCATCCTTGAATTGAGTTGGTCTCTAGGTTTATGTTTTAGTCTCTAGGTTTTAGCTTTCTTTTGGTTCTTGAATTTTTTTTCAAGCTTGTAGTTTAAATCCTCCTCTAAAGCCAGCTTGCTGGACTGTATAGAGTTGAGGTGCTTAGTATGGCCCTAACTTAGGAATCCATGGTAGGTTCTCTACAACCATTTGAATTATGTTAGGGTATTGTATAAACATTGTAAATATGTATTTTTATGGCATGAAGTGCAGGGGAAGTGTCTTTACATGCAGACCCTAGGTGAGAAAAGACAAGCCCAGTTAGGAAGCCTAGATTGAGGTAGCATTTGGGAGAGAGACAGGGGTTTGGGAAACCTGAATTAAGACTTAGAGAGGAGTCTACCATGTTTAGAGACTCAATCTTGAAAAGGAGAGCTCATGAACAATCCATTGGAGGGTGTAAAGATCAAACCCTCACTGTATAATTAACCCTTTCTAAATGATTCCTAATGCCTTGTATTTATCCCATGACCCATCCTAGACTCTTAAAACATAATTTAAGCTTGGACAATATTGGTCCATTTACAAACAAGATTTTGTAGTCCATTGAGGACATTATGGTGGAGGGGCACCTAAGAACACACGAGGGTCACCTGCAGGACCTAAGGAGGATAGAGTGAAGAACATGACCGAGGGTCATTTTATCTGATGTAACATGGCATGTAAAGCCATTTTATGTAATAAACAAGGCCTAAAATTATAAAGGCTTGAAAATGACAAAATGGATGTAATAGATAGTTGAATGCCTATATTGGCATAATGGCCTAGATGGTTGGAATTAGGTCTTAGAGTAATTGTTATGGTTTAGATAGGTCATTTTGATCATAAAAGAATAAAATCCAAAGTTAAGAGTTTTTAGGAGTTTATTTGATTAAGTTTACAAATTCGAATATTTAAATTCAAACGATCACTTGAGATTAGGAGGGAAACTCTAAAAATAAGTTTAGTTTTCTTTGTTAGCACATCCAACTGATTTGATTTAGTTTGGGAGGTTAAAGGGAGTTTATTTAAGCCTTTAAAACTAAGAGAATGGGGGAAGAACAAACGAAAATCTATTTTTGTACAGGCTGGTTCAGATTTTGGCAATAAAAATCTGATTTCTTGCAAATTTGAGATTTTTTTGATGAGTATTTGATCTGATTTCATTCATTTGGTAGTGGAAGGATGTTTTAAATTGTTTTTTAGTAAATTTAAATCATTTTGTAGGGTTTTAACTTCTATTTATTTTGACTGTCCCGTACAAGCACAGTTTGTACATTGATTAAACATGTAAATTCATTGGTCCATCCCCTTTATGTATTTTCTATCACTTGGGGATGGATCCACACCTTGTAACTTAGTATTCTAACATTGGAAATGCAGTAAAGAAGAAGAGTTTGGAAGTTGAGAGTGATTGAAGGAGTTTGATGAGTTTGAAGGGTGCATAAGGGTCATGAAATTGGTGCAAGGGTACAATAGTAGATGTTATAGCCTTTGGAGGGGGTATTTTATGCATGAATCCATCATAGGATGGTCAAATGATGGTGAATAAACTTTGGTTTAGTTTCTATGGTGCTGGAAGATGAGACATTGGGTGAGCCCTAGTTTCTAGGGGGTTTTGGGACAAATTTGGGGCTTTTACATCTAGAAGTGTCAAATATTCAACTTGATGGTAGAATACTCTAATTAGAGTCATTTTAAGACACTTTTGAAAGTGGCAAGGTCTAGGAGTGAGTCCTTAATAGGGCTGCTTTGTTAATTGTACCTATTAGGCCTAGTTGGGAAACATGAATCAACAATTTTAAGGTGTGATGTTCCAAAACACATAGTCTTTGTTTTGACATATGTTATGCAACTTGAAAAAGGGTATTCAAATACTTTGATCACCATTTGAAGAGGTGATCAATAATTTGGTTGATGGAACCAATTGACAAGCTTAAACAAGCATGAACCAAGAACTTGTTTGATATGGTGGATATGGAGTTGCTGAAGGAAACCTCAGGTGTGGAGTCTTAAAGAAGATGGTATGAAAGGAGAGAATGAAGTAAAGGATTCTCCAAAGCTAAGAAAATAAAATAAAGTGATGTTCAAGCCCACAAAGGATTCAACAGTCAATGCAATGAAATCTGAGAATAAGAAGAAGAAGAGGAAGAGAAGTGTAGGAAGTTACAAAAGGTTTATATACAAGGTGTTGAAACAAGTGCCTCCCTCCAAGGGAATATCCAGTGCTACCATGGATATCATGGAGAGCTTCATGATTTATATTTTTGATAAGATTACCCCTAAGGTTGCTTCTCTAGTGAAATATAACAAGATCGTGACACTTTCCTCCAAAGAAATTGAGACTGCTGTCAAGTTTAAACTGCTTGGAGAGCTGGCTAGGCATGCTGCTTTTGAAAGAAGTAAGGCTGTTACCAAGTTTCCTACTACTCTAGGTTAGGTTTTGTTTGAATATTTTAGGTTTTTTGTACGTGGTGTTTATGGCAGACTTGTTTAAGTTGGTTTTGGCTTGGGTTTATGTTAAAATGGGCCTATATGGATAAACCAAAATGTAAACCTTCTATTTCAAAGAGGGAGAAGTTGGAAAGGAAATGAGATAGTGCATCCTTGAATCGAGTTGGTTCCTTAAGGCTCTTCCATGGCCTTCCAAGTATTATGTTCGTGCAAGTCATTGGCATAACAACATAAAGTTATTATTATTATTATTAATGAGAAATATTTTTACAAATCAGCTCAATAGGAGCACTAAAGGAAATAACTGAGTAGAGAAAACCTTTCGGTATTGCCCCAAAAAATAGAAGAGAATGGTTGTCATTAAATCTTATAAACTTCCTGTTATACATACGGGGTAATGCATGAGAAACTTACAATCTACTGAATTTACAGTGCTATATAAATTTGACATGTTATGATATTTTGTATCTCCATTTAGTCCAATGAACCAATTGGGTCTGCCCTACCCTTGATTGTCTCAAGTATTGCCTCATGGTCTTACACACAAACCTTCCAAAGAGTTTTATTATGCGGTCTTCCCCCATATCTAATCAAGTGGACATTTGATGCAATGATGAGGTATGTGTGTCTCCCAATCCTCGAACAACCACAACCTAGGGTTCTTCATAGCATACCATGTAAGCCATGTACCAGTTACAACCATTGCTCCTATAGGGTATTCTAATTCTTCACCATTGATAACTGAGTGATCCAATTTCTTTTTTGCCTCAACACAAAGACAAAAATAATAATCTATCCCTTCTTCACTATCTTCAGGTGCAATAATAGTAAAAATATGGCCTGCAATGATATAAACATAATGAGGACATTAGTTTACTAAATAATTATGATAAAGTACTAAATTTGAGATTATTTGTATGTGGAAAATTTTACCTGGTTGTACTAGATTAGATAAGTGATCAAAGTCAATGGATGATTCCATATCTATTAGTTGTAGTGATTCATGGGGATGATAGGAGGCAAGTGGACTCAAAATACATGTATACCATTCATCAACCCATTCCTTTGATTCACACCCATCCCAATCTTCATCTACACATGACGAACAAAAGCATGCCATATGTCATGTGTGGCTACTCCATGAACTTGCATTACAACTTCTAAAAGAGTGTAGGTCACTCGATCCTGTCAATGTACAAAAATCCTCATATGGTGCAATGTTAGTTTCATCCATCAACCAAAAAAATCTATGAACTATAGACTCACCTTCATTACCTAAACCCATTGTAGCATTACACCACTGGACAATACATCTTGCATCTAAAAATGTTGCTTTCTCTTTGTACTTTAATTCTTCAAATGCTAAGGCTCTTTTAATACATGTACTTGCACCATCATGCTCTCCCTTTCCATGAACTATCTCTGTGAAATTATACATATATTGAATTCTAGTAATCTTATGCATCCTGCACAACCAATAAAACATTCGAGAATTCTTGAATTGTGATGCACAATTATCTGACCATATGATATGTCGATGATATTTTATGCCCCTATTTGCCAAATGACCATAAAATAGTTGAAAGCAACCATGTACAAACTCTATAGAATGTGAGAGATCATCACTGATATAAAAATGATACTCCCTCAATATCTTCCTGTTCTCCTATGTACTATCTGGTGCATGCACGAATACTATATGAACAAATATAGCAACCTGCTGAGAGCTGTAATACTTTGCTCAAGCACCTCATTTTGTGGTTGTAGTGTGTAGCTCTCTACAAAGTCCACAATTGAAATAATGGTATCAAGTTGGAATGTGTCCTTGCACAACTTTAATTGCATATCCAACCATCATTCTCTATGTGTATGCCTTACATACTCATAAATACTTTTTTTACAAAAAATGCCCATGAACTGATACACTATATTTTTTTCAATTACTAAATCACATCTTTTAGCCTCTTTTCCATCTTTTAGATCATATGTCATGGTCTTATATTTTCCAAATTCCACTATTTCATTACCAATTGCATGCGTACTCTCCATATGTTGACAAATTGACAAACATCACAAACCTCCGCAATCTATGCATGTACCATTCAAGCATGAGAGCTTGTAAAATTGTTGACCATCCACTCTTTCACATAAAATGGTAGATATTAATTCCCTTGAAGATCTAGGTAGGATATTTATGTTACAATCCTGCAAAACATTATTAGAGTGCAAATCTACACATATTCCTATAAACTTCAAAATTGTTAGAAAATTCAATATGTACCTTACAACAAGTTGTGCGTGTGTGATTTATCTTCACATAAAAAGGTTTACAAATTTCAAAATATCTTTGTCTAATTTTAATTTGAGGATACATATGCATAAATTTTGCAAAGAATTGTGTCTGAGTTGAATCCAAAAAATGTTTTGGATGTGGAACACGAATTTGACTACCAATCCGCCTTCTTACAACATCTCTTTGATTAGGAGATACCTATGTATTATTCTTCCAAAATTCTTCAACCAAGGATTTCAAAGCTTCAAAAATTGCTTTATCTTTAGGTGGTAGTCTACCAGAAAATGCCCATAACTCATTTCTATTTGGATCTTCCACTCTTTGACGCCTTCCTAGGGCTCTCATTAGAGACTTTCTACTTATTGTCAATGTTTTTCTTGTCTTTCTAATGAGTCAAGATTTCTTCATTTGAGTTCTTACTATCATTGATGTAAGTACATGTCATAGATTTCTTCATTTGAGTGCTTACTATCATTGATGTAAGTACACGTCGTGTGACATTACTATCTTTCATGTGTGATGTAGAACCCACACTCTCATATGTAGTCATTAGATTCTTTACAATAGATTTTTCACTTGACTCATCCATCATTCTTAGCCCAAGAATCTTCATGATGGGCCTAAATTTCAGATTTATCATCATTTCAACAAATAGTTGACATCTTCCTATCATGTTTAAATTCTCAAAAAATGATCTCCAAATACAATTAGCATTTCTTTGACAAGTACGCTTGGGAATCTTGTCAGACATTACTTGCAAAATGTTAGTATCAATATTGATCAAATATTTTGGCTTTCTATAAATAATTCTAGGAGCATCAAAAATATTATGTGTGAATTGTGTACCATCTTGAGTGCCTTCAACGTGAGATGATGTTGTGCCTACACCTTGGGATGTAGATAATGGCGTGCCTTCAACATGAGACGATGTTGTGCCTACACCTTGGGATGTAGATAATGGTGTGCCTTCAACATGATACAATTGTGTATCTCCACTTTGGGATGTAGACAATGGTGTGCCCACACCTTCGGAAGTAGACAATGGTGTGCCTCCACCTTCGAAAGTAGACAATGGTGTGCCTTCAACATGATACATTGATGTGCCTCCAACATTGGATGATGATGTCTCTTGAACTTGGGAACTCATAGATGATGTCCTTGCATCTTCATAATTCAATTGTCTTGTTGCACGCAAGTTTCTCATTCATTGTCTTTTTGTTTCCAGTTCCAATTCTCTCTTACTTTGTATTAATGTTTCATGTTCCTCATCCAAAGAAAAATATTCTTGTATGGTATCTAATTTTTTTTGTTTATGAAGTTGTCTCATTCTTTCCCTTTTCTTCTCTTTGTCTCTTTCATGCTCTTTTGGTGTTAAATTCTTTGCTCATTTCCTTGGCATGATGATGATTTCTACATATGAATTGATTATAATTTTAAAAATATAATATAAATGTAAAAAAATAAGTCAAATTATAATATAAACCTCTTACAATATGACAAATTATAATATAAATTTATTATAATTATATCAAATTATGTATTGAACAAGTCTATATCATACCAATTGTAAACCAAAACACTCTTTATTCACATTTGACATGTAAAAAAATAAAAAACTTACCTTAATCAATAAATTTCGGTGATAATAATTGACTTTCATAATTTGATGTTGATTTTTAAACAAAAGGATGGTGCAAATTGATATAATATGTTTCTTTGTCACTATCAACACCATGAAAAGCGAACACTTGTTAGATAACACAAGAACTCAGACAACATATAGAAAAAGTGGGCCTCTTTCACAAGATCCTTGGCAAAGAAGAATGTTTGTTTTAGTTTTGCATAGCACAAGTGCGCTATAGGGCATGCACCCTATACAAAAAAAAAAAATGTTATGCATACTCTTAAATAGGGCGTGCGCCCTATGCAAAATGAGAGAGAGAGAGAGAGAGAGAGAGAGAGAGAGAGAGAGAGAGAGAGAGAGAGAGAGAGAGAGAGAGAGAGAGAGAGAGAGAGAGAGAGAGAGAGAGAGAATGGAGATAGTAGGAGAGAAGGGGAAAGAGAGAGAGTAGGAGAGAGAGAAGGAGAGAGAGAGAAAGAGAGTATGGGGGAGGGAGAGGGAGAGAGAGAGTATGGGGGAGGGAGAGGGAGAGAGAGAGTATGGGGGAGGGAGGGAGAGAGAGAGAGAGAGAGAGAGGCTGTGAAAGATGGTAAGAAGGGAAAATATAGAGGATAGGAAGGTGTAGAGAGAGAGAGAGATTATGGGGGAGGGAGAGAGAGAGAGAGTGCTCTCTCTCTCTGACTATTTCTCATCACTATTTAAATCTGTCTTAAATAGGGTGCACCCCCTATAGGGCGGGTGCACTATTGAAATCTATGACTTTCAAAGGGCGCATGCCCTATTAAAGTAATAGATTTCAATAGTGCGCTTGCCCTATAGGGCACATGCACTTTGTAACACATTGGAATTTACCAATCCTAAGGCTTGGATTTTCTTGGGAGATCCAACCCAAAGGATTGGACGATTGAAATAGGCCTGAGATGTGTTTTCCAACAGACATACAAAAAAATGACATCTTTTTTTGTGTGCTCCTTATTAGGTTAACTCATGGCTCAAGAACGTAAAAATCAAATGACGTGATATTGGAGATCTCTCTGTTAGCTATCTAAGCATATAATTTATTTTGAATTCTGATTATGTTAAGTTTTTCAACTCTAAATTCTTTTGTGTGTATGTCCATCTTTTGTAAAAAACCATGTATTTTGGGCATAGATTTTGGCTTGTTCATTGAATTTTGCAACAAGTTACATTTTTAGAAACTAGACTCAATTCTACAAACTTTAAAAAGAAAGAAAATTTGATTTTTGATTATTTTTAAATGATTTCTAGGGGGAGCACACAAAAATATCATGTTTTCAGGATGTGTGCACTTCGTAAATTCATTAAAAATTATACATTCATCAAAAAATTACCAAAAAATTCTGGGATAAACTATGTGGTGTTAGCTAACTTCTCACTGAAGTGGTTAAATTTTTTTTTTAAAAAGTTAATATTTTAGGGGGAGCACACCAGACACTATGTTATGTTTTTTGACAAAAAATAGGACCACTTTTTGTGCTCCCCCTTTTTGAGGGCCTTAATCTGCACCATTTTCAAAATAAGTTAGTAGTTTAGGAACTAGATTCAAAGTATTACAACTCTTGTTTTTGTTGCATCATAAAATTTTGAGTCTAACTATCTTCAATTTCTTGTTGAAGTTCAGAGTTTGTTGATTTCAGGAAAAAAGTGGAATCTTATACCCCCTTTTTGGTCCCCCATCTTTGTGCACTTACCTTGAGATATAACTACAGTTAACAAAAAGTTAATGATCAATATGCTAAATTATGGATTAGATCATGTAGATTTTTGTTGTCAATGTTTTGGATCAAACTCTATGACCTATCATTAGAATAGATAGTAGAAGAAGAGAACCTATCATTAGAATGGATAGTAGAAGAAGAGAATCGATGGATCATATGGTTTGATCTGAAACATTGACAACAAAAATCTATATGATCTAATTCAAAATTTAACATATTGATCATTATGAACTGTCAAAACTTCATGAATTTAATTGTAACAACTTAAAGTACTAAATATTTAAAAAATCCATATAATAAAAGAACTCAAAGTAAATGAGAGGTTCAAGTGGTAGCCATAGTATATGTTGAATATTAAGTTTCATTAAGTCATTTACATCATGTGGAAGATCATTTTCTTATTTATCTTGTACATTATATTATTTACATGGCTATACCCTTACATGTTAGGGGATAGGTAACCTCTCATATTAGTTGAGTTGATCTCCATCGATATTTTTCCTCAATGGTTGAGTTGAAAAGATCAAAGATAGATTGACTGTCGAGTAAGAAAATGACCCATTTTCGTGGTGATCTGTTGACCTCAACAACTTCCTTCTTTTCTTCTCTTCTAAAAATTTGAAAAGTAGAGGAAAATTCTTATGTTCGTTGAGAGTTAGTGGAGACCTAAAATATGGGATATAACCAACCTGTGAGGATTTATTCCACAAGGATACTACAAATAAGGATAGTAGGTATATGACTAAGATTGATGGATGTGGGAGAGGTTGTATGGATAAGGAATATATGCTACTAAAAGGGTGAAGAGGTGTACATATCTGCCACTTCATGAATGGCTAAAATAACATTAGCTGAAAGGAAATTGAGGATTGAATTCATATGTGATATATTGTGTGTGTTCCTTGGATCTATTTGATCTCATTGTCCTTATATTTTAGCTATGGGTAATTTGGGTCTCTTATATTTTGGAGTTGGTGTGTCAACCAAAAGAATGTGAGATGCACATATTTCCAAATCTTTATTCATGACTGATATGAACAAGATTGGTTGAATATAAATTGATGGTTCGAATTCAAGTTTGATTTATTGTGTGTGTTGTTAAGGTCTAATTGACTCCATACAACTAGGATTTTTGGTATCTGGGTCTTTGATGTAGGAGCATCCTAGGTGTAAGAGAAATATTGCATCACCCAAAAAATATTTTTGGTTTCTTTTCAATAAGGGCTATCTTGTGTAGAGCTTCTATTTATGGAAACTTACTATTTTTAGTAAGTTGGTCATATGAGCTCAGAATGTTCTGATTTCACAGGTGGAGGTTCATCTTAGTCATATCAGCCTACCAGTTGAGTTTCATTGCCATATCATCTATAGCAGTGAAGTTATTGAGGTTTTTGGGTACAAAATATTTTAGCTCAATTTTGAAGGCCTTAGAGGCTTCGAATTGTGATCAACCCCTGACTGATTGAAGCTTATGCGAGTCAAGTATTGTAGATTAGGTCCTGCCATTTTTGAAAAGTGGCTATAATAAAAAAATAGAGCTACGGTTAGAAATTTATGGCCTCTAGAAGTTGGGGTACCTAAAAACATATTTTGTAATTATTTTGAGTTGACCCTATGTAAAAAAATAAAAATAAAATAAATCTTAGGGTAGTCAGCCTTAAGGGCTAAATTTTTGAAACCTTCTCGAGCAGTGGAAAGTTGCCTATATAAGGAAGGCTCGTAGTGATGTCTAGGAAATTCTAGGTAGATCTGTTTAATGATTTGAGGCTTTGTCCTACAAAATATTGTAACAAAAAATGTCCATGTGGCTTTGCACATTGTAATTATGAAATTTGTAATTCCACACTTGTGGGGATAATAAGAAGCCCATTTTCTATTCTTGCAAATTGTTGTTGTTTCTTTGTTTCTGTTATGTGTTTGTAGTATTAAGGGGCCCACCCTTCATTAGTCTTTTATTTTTTATTTGGTATACCTGCCAAAAGGATTTAAGCTACACAAATTTGCTACTATGTCCCCATAATTGGCTCACACAACGTTGATTGAAAAGAATTGACATTTGCACACACATTTGATTTGGTTGGTGGGTCTAATTAATCTCATAAGTGATCTGTTTATATGGTCTTGTAACATGGATTTGGTATATAAGCCAAAAGGGCAGAAGTTGCACATATTTTCCACTCTATCCTCGTGATTGGTTCAAACATTATTGTTTACAAAAAATTGATGATTGGATTTATATTTTGATTTATTATTTGAGTTACTGAGTCTAATTAATCTCACAACACCACATCTTTTGGTTATTGGTTTTGTGTATTTTGGACACTAAATGACGCTTTTTAAAAAAGATCCTCGTAATAAACAGAGGTGGTAGTAAACTTAAAACCTAGAAAAGATATATATTCAACATAATATTTAACAAATCTCCATCATGTTTTACTTAACATGAATGCATTTTTCCTCTATAATGTCCTATATATGGTAATTTTATAGATAAAGAAATTATATTTCCATTAGGTTATGCATGATTTTTCAGCTTCTTACCTAACAATTTTATCTATCGAGTTGCCAAAGTCATGTCTGGACAAAAGTGTAAGTGCATACTTGGTAAAATCTGTTTAATTGTACATTGAAGATTCCAAAATCCTCAATTCAATTGCAGATATGAATGGATCACAAATGGTGTTTCCATTTCTTGCAAGGTAGATACTCATCAATTTTCCTATGGATCTTATAAAAACCTCATAGTAAGTATAGATTCCTTTTGAACTAATCCATTGTGGTATTCATAGTTGTCCATAATGTTCCTTCAATTAGTTGTTCAGAAAAGGTGGTGGATTTGTCCCATCGTAATCTCCATATTAATAAGTAGTTCTCACCAAATAACTTATGTTTCTCTTGTATTTGAATCCTAACAAAAAAGCCTTTTGATAATCCAAAGAAGTTGATTTGATTGTCACCACTTTCCCTATATCTATCTTTTTAAAGGATGTATATATACATCTTAACCTATACTATTGATAGGCGAGCTTGACTAGGAGAAAAAACTATATGAAACTATTGAATATTTATAATTTTTTTAAAACCACTAATACAAATAGTCCACACCGGACCTACATTTGAAGGGTGGGATTCAAACTTTAGAACAAAAGAGAACTTAGGGAGGAAGTTAATAGAGACTTAGTCTTCCAATGATTTAAATGAATGTTGAAGCCAACCAAGGAATGAAATATCCTCTTCAACTTCCTATATTAGGCTATAGTGACCAACCTTGAGAACCTCACTTTCACATTGGCATAATTACAATAGGAAAAAAAAAAATACTCCATTACTATCTCCAAATCACTTATTAAGTTCAAACTCACAAGTTAAAATCCAATATTTGCACCACTAGCATATCAATCAAGGAGGTTAGGGCATTGTAAATGAGCATAGAGGTAGCTTGTAGATTGACTTGGTTGTTATCTTCTACCTCCAACAATTCAAAAAAGGGCCTCCCTAATTGACTAAGTGACAAGAAAAATTCTAGCAATAAATCAAGAGGACTAAAGTTGTTTTTTAAATAGTCTAGAAATTTTCACCTTCACCCATGTTCTATGGCCATACCATGTATGAAAAAATCCTTCAATAAATTCAGAATAAAAAGACCTCCAAAATGTCTACAAATAATTTATCCAGATAGTGATAAATGATGGAGCTTTCTCTACCATTTTATGGAAAGACAATATTACAGAAGTCATCAATAGACACAAGCATGAGAAAGACATATCCAATGTCTAGAATCTAGGTATAATTTATTTACATGTATGGATATGTTCCTCCTATAATTAGAAATATTAACACATACATGTACTTGCATTTCCACACATATATAGTTGTTTATCACGAGTATAATTTGTTAGCTGAAAAGTCAATTCTAATTTGCAAACAAGATTTTCATTTTAAAGAATATATGTAAAAGAGGAAATTTTGGAATAATATATGATAAATATAAAACATATCCAAATACAACTATTTTCTTACCTTGGGTCTATTTTATAACAAAAATTCAGCTAGAACTAATTTAGAACATGTGTTATAATAATATTTTGATCTTTTACATCTTTAAATAAGCCATGCATGCTCTCTTGCAGGGATCAAAACACTTTCATGGTGGTACATGATGAGTCTTATAGATTAATTTGGTTGCCATATATTTTGAAAAGGAGGTAGAAGACTATCAATCCATCATTATACTCAATTTTTAGATCAAATCCCACAACAATGTTACAACTAAGAATTTGAATCATCTTTGTCATTTTCCAAAGACTTCTCTGAGAGGTATTCATAGTTGTATCCAAATTTCACTTTGCCTCTATTTACACTAGAAGATAATTTGATTATAATGCTCAACAATATCTGATACAAAAGGTATATCATCATTATGATCTCAAAAGTTATAGTTCTCACCAATGGCTCTTAGTAGATGGTAAAACTCATACATAGAAGGCCTCTCGTTATGTGGAGAAATAACACACTTAGTAGCCACCTTCAAAACTTGTAGAAGATATTCATCATATCCCTTTCCAATAAAAAATTTGTCGATGTCTTCCTGAACATTACTATGTCTTGAAAGATTACTGATTCAATCTACTAAATTACCCTTGAAATTTCATTAACATTTTCAACTTCAATAGGTTTATGCCTAGTAACCAACTCTACAAGAACAAGCACAAAACTAAATACACCCCCCTTCAAAGTGGAAATCAAGGTGTGCATGTATTCTGGTGCTACATAGCCCAAATCCCCAAAATCACCATTGTAAATGTGCTAAGATGGGTATCTACAAGATTCATCAACCAAGAAATCCCAAAGTCTGTTATCCTCAATTCATAATCTTCATTCAATAATATACAGTTAGAACTTATAGAGCAATGAATAACCCTAGTATTGTAGCTATGGTGAAGCCAAGCCAATCCTATCCCATTTTTTCTAATAGAGATGATTTCCAATCTTTCATCCAAAATAGATGCATAAAATGCCATCTCTTAATATTTATGTGTGTATGTAAGAGAACTTTGGCTCCTTATATAGATTTTCCAAAAAGTTCTGTATGCCACAAAATCAATTTCATTTATCTTTTTATTGATTTCATTTATCCATGAGAAATGATCAATGGTTATGTGTTCTGCTACATGTGGATTCACGTAGCCCACTACTGTCATTTGACTCACACTATGTTGACCTATCTTGAGAATGTTTAGCACTTTATGATTTAGTTTTGGATTTTGGTTCCTAGATATTTTAAAGGCCCACCTAATGATCTTTATTTTATTAATGGTCTACGTGTCTTGGAAATTAACTCTAAAATTAAAAGGAAGTCTTCTATATTTTTTCAGTTAGTAGCTTTTAAAGGTGTCCATAATGACATCGAAAAATTTATTATATTTTTTAGTTTCCAGTTGGGTAACCCTCCTATCATTGACCAAACTTGGAAACTCATAAAAAGAGTTATCAAAATGATGAAATGAATATATATACAAAACCAGTCAAAGGCATTCTCATGAAACCATAAATCCTCTTCAAGAAAAGTGGTTGTCACTAAGAATCAAAGGTTCTCTTCAAGAATAAAGAGATAAAGAATAAAACAAAAAAAGTAAGGAATGTTCTAAGAGAGAGGGATTGAATACATTGGCACAACAATGATCACAAATTTTTGATAATACTAGCGAAAAATTTTCCTCAAAAAATAGGAAAAACCCTTCAATAATGCATCAATAGAAAAATAATCATAATAACGCATTAGGTCTGGCATGGAACCCTATCTCCTCCTGTGATGAAATTTGATGCTTTACTTTTCCTTCTACCATTTCCTTTGAAAAATAACTATGTTCATCTTTCAGTATCTTCTTTTTCCCTAAATAAATGTTCAAATTATTAGAGAAATTCTTATTTTACATGGATAGTTTTCCATTTTCACTCTTAAAATTATTGTTCTTTGTACATAGGCTTCTGTTACTCGTGAAAGCCCGAGTTTAGATCACTAGGATATGTGTATTATTTGTTGTTTCCTCCATTTTTTGGACAATCTTTTTGAGATCTATTGTTTCCTCCTCCATATGGTCATGATAAGGTACTTTCTCTTCAGAATCAAGTTTGTTTGACTTAACAACAAATTCTAATTTTATTTTCCCTCCAAACATGAAAGATGTGACTTAATCAATATGGGGAATACATGACCATTTGAACCTTTTTCAAGAACTTTTAGAATCTAAAATAAATGATATTTTCCTCTTTTTTCCTTTGTAAAACTTTGACAACATACTCTAAATTGTTTAAAATCATTGTTGTCATTTTTAGGCTCTTAAAACTCCATAAAGGGATATAGGAATCAATTTAAGTCAAATTTTATTTAAGCCCAAAAAATTAATCTAAAGGTAGAAAATAGGCTAGGACTAACTTGCAAAATGACAGACAACTTCTATCTAATAGATAAATTATTTGGTACGAGCTTGGGTTCGTGTTATTTTGTTAGGATTTCTTTGTACTTGGGCAAGAGACAAAAATAATAATTATATACTCTACTTTTATGGGGCCTTCGATGGAAACCTTGGTCCATAAGGAATTGAGGGAAATAAAAAATACAAAAGGCTTAACCATCATGTCCTTTGCATGGGGATATGTCTAAATAAAAATTGGAAAATTTTAATACATAAAGAAAAGAAGACTTTGGGGTGTTTGTATAATATTTATTTTCATTTAAAATTCACCTAATAAAAATATACTGCCAATTTTGTTCGAGTTATTTTTTATTCAATTTTGTGTATAATAAGTTAACTTATTAAACTAGCATGTTGTTTTCTAAACTGCTAGTTTTATTCAGATCATAAGGATTGATGTAATTTGGAGGCACATCATTGACATGTTTGATGCCATTCTCTCTAATTTTGGGTTATATGTTGCACCGATCTTCTGTCTAGGAATCACTTGAAAAATGTGACCTCATATAGAGACCTTATGTGATATGAAAAAATATAGAAGAATAAATCCAACAGATAAATCTTTTGACAAAGAAGTTACATGTGATAGCCAATCATAGGTAAATGGTCCTCTTTATATTTTTATGACTTCTCTCTCCATTATGTGCTCTTTTTTTCAAAGGATTTATTGTATAGAATATTTATTGTGTTAATATAATGAATGAAAGGTATTGGTAAACAACTAAGTTATTGATTGTGTTTCTTTAATCCTCTTTGTGATCATTATGTTATTTGTTTTTTTCTAGGACTACTTATCATTGCATCTATAATGCACCACAATGTGTGTATAAATGGAGGGAAAATTGTTACTCTTTGTTAATGTTTAATTAATTATGACCTAATGCATATTAAGAAGCTCACAGTAAGGACATAATACATTATATGTTGAATGGTCATTCAACCATAATTTAATTGTATAGGTCTAGACTATTTCTCTCTCCAAATCATGGTAAGGCGGGTAATATCTTAGCATCTAAGTATACAAGTCTATGATATTATCAAATATTATTATGAAGGAGTAATAACCATTCATTTCATAATTTTTTTTGGGTGACTAATTATTTAGTCATTTATTTGGTCATCTATTTAGTGATTTTTTTTCTCTAACTTTGTGATTTTACCAGATGACCAAATTATTCCTTTATTTAGTCATTTATACTTGTGAATTGCAAAATATTAATAGAATTTGATCTATTTTAGTCACATGAATAAAATATTTAGTTGTGTGACTAAAAGTTTTAGTCACGTACAATCATATATTTGCCAAATTCTACTAGCGATTATTAAGACAATGCAATTTTAATGGTAAAGACCTTGAATTTTCCTAATTGATGAAACTCTCGAGATACTTTTTAGAAATATTTTTAGGGAACAATTTGCTAGCCTAGATTTTTTGTCCCTAAATTTGATTTGTTTAATAATTCTTAGGATATATTCAAAAGCAACCTACATAACATATGTTGAAACTAAAAGAGAACTTGAAACCTTCAACACCCCTATATTATAAGTAAAATTGGAGGATATTACTATAAAATATGGAAATGGGAGAGAAATGTAACATATAATGTACTGAGTGAATTAATTCCCCATTTCATTGGTTGCATGTTAAAAAGGAATAATATTGTATTCCCCCACCAAGGAACACTTGGCAACATAGTGTAAATTAAGCACTAACAATTATTTTTTTTAAAAGAGAAGATATGGCATCCATGTAGTGCATCATTGACCAAATAACATAAGAAAAAGACAAGAACAACAATGACGGTCCTCAATAATCATGCACAAGTAGAAGACTAAACCACTTCCAAGGATTCCATGACTAACCAAACATATATAATTAAGAATGGAAATAACACACTCAGGCCATCACATGAGAGTCTAGAAAATGTACACAAACCTCATAGATCAAGACCTAACCATTTTCAATGGTTTCCAATTGAGGAGGTTAATCATTCCTCATATAAAATTAATTTGGAGTTATGATTGAAGCCTAAAACAAGGAGAGTACTCAAAATATCATCATTATGAATCTAAATACTAACTATGAATATGTGGAAGGCATACTAGGAAAAAGGGTATCCAAATAAGTAATTACATTTTTAACAGACCTTTGAGAAGTGCCAACTATTTTGTATGCACTAAAAGATTAGGTGTATGTGCTAAAAGATTAGGTGTATGTGCTAAAACATTCGGTGTATGCACCAAAAGATAAGGTGTATGCACTAAATTGTGAGGTGTATGCACTAATATAAAGGGCTTATGTACTAGACTATGGGGCATATATGCTAAAATATAAGGCACGTGTACTACTCTACCCCTCCAAGGTGCAATTTGGCCTAGAATAAGAAAAGATGATATTTTCTCAATTTAATAACTGGTTAGGCTTGTTGAAACCAATGTACAACATAAGATGCAAGATTTCTCCACACTAGGAGTACCAAATACACACAAATCAAGGCAATACTCACTTGATTACAATAAATTATCACATAAATAAACTACATTATGAGCATAAGAATCCACACATATATAAAGATCAAGTTCATGTACATAAAGGAAATTACTATAAGTAACTAAAAATAGCATAAATGTAAATGAAACCATGAGCTAGGTGAAGCATAGCATGGAGCACTCAATGCTTGAAGTATCTAACTTTGGAGGAAGCATGTCACCTATACACTGGTACCTAGTAGTGGTATAATGCAATACCACCCTACCATGTGGAACCCTGAGGCCAAACCCACTACGCTTGTGGAGATAGAGCTCGACCACAAACATAAGGAAAATATGCAAGCAAGGAGTGGAAAACACATGCACTCCAAGTAGATGTATAGTTTCATAAGAAAGGTACACTGGTCTAATGCAATACACAAATATGTAGAACACAAGGACACATGGAGAACTCTCAACATGTGGATTAATGTCCAAAGTGCATACCAAGAAACACTCAAGGTACAAAAGGCTCACTAATTAGTAGCAACAAAGGTTGGTGCAAGGACTCAAGAGTGGGAGTTTCATCACATGGCACATGGTAGCCCTCGTGGCTTTGAGCAGTCCTCTCAACAACATATCAACATTTGTAGGTGACCTCATATTATGTCATATCAACATCCTCAAATGATGATAAGGTAGTCACATTATTTCATATTATTATATTTTAATTTAATTCATTTATTTAGTTATCACTCAATATCAAATCTACCAAAGGATACCCTAGGACCCCTATGTGTCCCAACCCACCTTAGAGAGCCACTCCAATCCACTACTCGAACACCAAAAAAGTTCATCTCATGTCAACTATGAGGAACAAAGCACAATAAGTACAAGTAAAATGCAGAGCAAGACTCTCAAATTCATAAGGCCAAAAGGAAAATGGTAAGCTCTATTAGTCTCGATATAAAGAGCATAGGTCACTCGGACCTCAACATAGGAGCATAGCTAAACTAGATTCCTAAATGTGGTCTCAATACACTACATCCATATATCACATGTGATCTCAATCTCAATCATGGAAGGTGTCAGTACCATCAGCTACACAATAAAAATTAAAGAAATAAAGATGATATCTCAACTCCCAAAACACTCAAGGTAAGAACTGAGAAAATGAAAAATCAAGCCAAAAATCTAGTTACTTGATTGGTCACTTTTCCAAGAGTATAGATTCCCATGGAATCCATAAATCATCTCATTAGAACATGGGGAAGGCTCAAAATTCTCAAAAGCACAAAATACTCAAATTCTGACAAAATCTAGCAAAGTATGAAAATCAACATTTTAACATCAAGGGCCAAGTTAAAATTTACATAACAAATACCTGCAATTCCTCTATCCATTCTGAAGGAACAATCCTCAAATAGTGATGGGATACTACCTAAATAAAAAACTAATCACACCAAACATAGTGACACACAAAACTAGAAGGCACACAAAATGATGCACCCACAAATAACCCAAACATGAAACTTATAATTTCACCATGAAATTAAAACCCATTGGCCTAAATCCACCTAAAAATACAAATATCAAATAAAATTCTTATTCTAGACACAAAAAAAGAGGGAAACATAATAGTGCAAAACTCAAAATGCAAACACTAGTTGCTTGTAAAGAGCCAACCAGGAAACTAAAACCTATAGAACTATGGGGGGGGGGGGGGGGGGTACTAATTCTCAGCCCATGAAGAAAATACAAACAAGAAACATAAAAAATAACTAAGAAACGAATAAAATAGAAAAGGCCCTACCTCAAAAATGAGGGGAATAAAACAAATCCCATGCAAATTCTGAAATGGTTCCACACAAATAAGAGTATTCATGACACAAATCCAACCCAGTCATCGAACATCAGATTTTGATAACCCAGTCAATCACAATAAACAAAAGACCGAATGTCTCCAAAATAATTTGGAGCAAATTTCAATATTTCCACTAAACATCAAAGTGAAAAGTGAGTAAAAGATATCTCTTTTTCTAATTAAATAATTCTTTTTGAAAAAAAGGCCCAAAAAAGAAATTAAAACAAATCACTTAAATAAATTAAATAAACTATAGACTTTCTCAAGATAAGCCAAATCAATTACAATTAAATGGAATTCAATTATGGAAAATTAGTTGATAAATAAATATTAAATTCCCCAACACAATAAATCTAGTACATTGTAATTTAAATTTCATCCATGATAACTACAGGGACTCTAAATGCACAGACACACTCACTAGTCCAACACAATATGAATATGCAATTTGGATTTACCAACATGTACCAGAGGGAATAATATATCAATTACAGATAGAACATCCATATAGGGATGATAATTAGCTCAAATATGAAAGGTCGGTGAAACCATATATTGTGCCACTGTCGAGGATATAGACACACTCAAATCTTGTAGCTCAAGAAGAATGTGTTTGGTACCTATTAACTGAAACACACAAACATCAAGTGTAGCTTCTCACATTATAGATAGCTGAGGCACATGCAAATACATGATACAAATAATGGAGAACAACACCATCATGTGGATCTCATGAATGAGTAACTATAAATTCATCTCTCTTTGTACAATCACATTAGGAATAATCCATAATAATTATATGAGCATAGTAATGAACATCATATCATTTAAATTAACATTTCATTTAAATATAAAAAAATTAATTAATTACTTCTAGCTAGCAATATGATTATACATCGGTGCAAAACTCCATAAAAATACCCAACAACATATAAGGCACCATATAATAGGAATCCAAGAAAATCATTACATAGATTTAATCAAAATAATAATAAAAACATAATCTAACATTTAAATCATAAATGATACAATAACCAAAATAAAGTACGATAATCAAATGCATCACACAAGGCAACCACTGATCACATTACATGGATAATCTCATAATAAAATCACAATATAATCATAATCCAATAGTCATTGATACATATATTAGTGGAACCACCACTCACAGGATAAGCCACATACCATCATGACCACAATAGTATGAGCACAAGAAAAAACTGAACTAGGTGCATCCCATAAAGCTATTATAAAATTATAACACAGGAATGGTCATCGAAACATAAGATCATCTTAATTAGTCACATAGGATAAATAATAGGCATCCAAACCCAAATCAAGGGATCACCAAATATCTCATCCAACTACACATAATTATATATAAATTCAAAGGCACATCCATCAAGATGTCATGCAAAATGCAAATGGGAGAGGTATTACACATATCCCCAATAGGATTAAGAGGAAACTCTATTGGAATGGAGAGATAGGTTACTGAGAGGGGAGGGGTGAATCAGTGCCCTCAAAAACTTTTAACTTCAAACTTAATCAGCAAACAGTAGTAAACTAGTCTATCCAATTGAATCCATTGTATGCATCATTCATTCAATTAACTTGTAAATGTAAATTGCATGATAAAAAAACAACAATTCAATCACATAACACAAGTATTTTGGTTATGCATAAACCTTTGTTAGAAGGTAAAAACTATGGTGGGGATTGTGTGTGTGAATTTTGTACCTAGCTGCGGACACAACACTTCAGTAAAACATTAGAGGTTAGCAAAAATTGAAATCTGTTGATAATTGAAAAGCTAAGCTAACCAGGCAATTTACTACCTTCTAGTAGGTGCGAGTATGTATTCTCAAATTGGACCGAGATCAGTGACAATGCAACACCTAAACGAAGGATTTAATGCAAAAGATGAATGTAGAATTTGAATGCAATTGATCTAGATTTTTGGTATTTTCTATGTAATACAAGATGAAAAGTGGGTATGCAAATTGATCTAACAAAGATAAACTAAATGAATAGGAAAGCTAAAACAATAATGAAAATCTCACAATAGCCTTGATTTGCAAAGATGGATTCTTCAATTACAAATTTGCCAGAGTAATCGTGCAGGTTCGAGAGTTTCAAAGATTGAATGCGCATAGAGAGATTTGTGAAGAGCTGAGATTCTAGAATCATCGATTATGAAGGGCTGAGCCTTGATTTTATAGAAATCCAGGGCTTGAGGATGCATTGAGAGAAGCCATAAATCACTTTTGATAAACTCAAGTTGATTTTTGAGTTAACAAGAAATTAGAAATAGATCAACTCATAAAATCATGCAAAAATAACTTTTTGACTTAAATCAGAAGTTCAGATCAGCTTTGAACTCAAAATGGATGTTGATTTTCAAAAAGATAACAATTGGACTTGATTTTTTGATTTGAAGTTTAACTGATTCTTCCAAATTTGTGCATGGATGATTATGAATAAATAAATAAATAAAGTGATTTATCCTCAACTCAACTGATTTTTGAATTAAAATAACTGATTTGTGGGTTAATCAATTATTAGATCAAACTTTATTCAAAAACTACATCATTAAATATTGACAATTAGATTTAATTAATAAATGAGAATTTAATCAATTATTCGAATGATTTTGATTTATTATTAAAATTAAATAATACACTTTAGGAATAAATACAATTAAATTCAATTAAATGATTAAGTGGCAGAATTAAATCTAATTAATTAAATATCGAGAATATTCAATTAATCAAACTTTAGGATAAATAGGATTTATCGCCAAATAATATTCAATCAAAAATAATTAGGATAAATAGGAATATTCAATGGAATATTCCCTGATGTAGAATTTGGATAATCAATTAAGTTTGATAAGATGATGTGTCGATGTGCCTTAGGTTAGGACTTTGATGTTGATTTCAATTGAATTGTCGATGTAGAAAGTAAATGAACATATAGCCCATTTTTGGGGTATTACAGGGATGACACCCACAAATTCTTCACTACTAAAGATAATAAAGTATGCTGATTAAGGCTACAAGTTGTGATCACTTCGGATGATCCTACCCTGTTAGGAGTAAAAATAAGATTAGCTAGATCTACCTGGTTAAAGGATTTTAACATCACTACTTGAGTGTGTACTCGATTAAGATATTTATAACAAGACTGTTAGGTCTACTCTGTTAAGAGATTTTGCTAACTCCATTGCAATGATTAGAGAATAATAGAAAGTATCTGTAATTGACAACTTAACATTGTCTGAATCAGATCTATGAAGTATCAAATATATATCACCTCAATGTGTGGATATCTTGCCTCTGTACTTCTAAATAGCCTTGACTGATTTTGAGTAATCTAAATATCTCCAATTTCTACTCAACCTTATCTGAAAAAATGATGTCTTGAAAATGGCTTCTTGCTTCAAGATCTCCTTCTTGTCCTTTTCATACATATGTCAAAATGACATGAATTAAAAATATATAACATATTGCTATGACCTATGAACCTTCATGACCTAATTAGGTTTACATCATCTTAGGAAAACCCTAAGATATACAGTATACAAAAATAACCTAGATCTAACAATTACATAGAGATCATCATCACATTTAATGATTACATCTACAATAAATGATCCTCGATCTTGGTAAAATGTTTTGTGATTATGTTGTAACTATTTGCATAGATAAATGTGCCAAAACTAATTACTATGCCATTTCCTGGATTTCTCGGTAAACACTATAAATACTGCTCGGTGAATACATTATTTCTCAGTGTCCAGTCTACTTGGTGTTTACTGGCGCTCGGTATCGGTATACACTGATGCTTGGTAAAACTGCTCTGGTGTTCAGTTAAAATTGTTTCCTTTTAGTTCTCGGTTCTACCTTGAGACTACTCAGTATGAAGTCTTATATAGTTAACCGACTAGCATATGTAGCTTATAGTTCTTCCTTTTACTGACTGAAATAGCATAGGTAACCGACTGATCTTCTTTGATACTAATGACAATACTTAATGCACAAATAGAAATAAAAATCTCCCCCTTTGGCATTAGTATCAAAACTTTGTAATGTATATAGACCTGATATCTCAAAAATGTTCTAACTTCTCCATATATACATAGATAACTTATCAAAAAATTTCTCCCCCTCGGTGCATGTTCTCGGTATATGTGTAGTACACTTATCATATAATTAGACAATTTTGCATATACATTATATTTTCCCCCTTTTTGATAATAATGCCAAACTCAAAATTGTGTACTTACAGTCTACCAAATATGTGCTGGTGGGTTTTCTTCAAAGAGTCTAAGAGGTTCACCCATTCCTCTTTCAAGTTGGTTAGAAGAATCTGCTCAAGACCAACTTGTGCATGCATGTCAAAGATGTTTTCCAACATAGAAATTTTTGGTGTTGCAACTAAAGCTTGTGCTTTGACTGTATGCTTCTCAAGTATTTTAAGGTGGGGAAGCAACTCTATTTGTAGCTCGGTGACTTGGTCACTTATCTTGTCATCCTTCTTCCTCAAATATGCTCTTAACTGCCTAAGTTCTTGAACTTTGAGTATGTGCTTATTAAAAGCATTTTGCTCGGTTAAGGCTGCTTATGCACTGGCTTGGATTTCAGTATCTAGTTGTTTGATCTTTTCACTAATCTCAGCAGTGAAGTTTTCCATAGTGCAAAGCTTTACCAACATTTGAATAATTGTTTGAGTAATAGATTGAATGTTGGTTATTACCTCAGATAACTTTACCTTATTTATTGCCACTTCCTAGCTGATTTTCTCTACTAGTTTGTTCTGTATTTTGGATTCTTCCCTCTATTCAATTGTTTTTTCCACTTTGATGTCTGGGGCATTGATTTATTGTGCAAGTGTAGCAAGTTGGTCCATAATTGGTGTATCTTCATTGATTTGTACCTCAGGTACAACCTATTGTAAGATGTCTCTTACATTCTCTAAAATTTCCTTGTTCTTGCATTCCTTCCTCAGCTTCTCCTGAGCTGCTTTTCTTGTACACAACTCCCCATATTTTCTTAGTTCTTTGGGGTCTAGGGTCCTCTGGTCACATTCTAGTATAATAATGACTTCTTCAAGTGTGACCAGCCCTTTTCCATGTTTCTTCTTCTTCTTCTTCTTCTTCTTCTTCTTCTTCTTTGACTCTTGAGGTGAGCTCATAACAAATAGAACAATTGCTTTATCCTCAACATTCGGCATTTCATGCCCAGTTGACACATTATTCTCCTTTTTCTACTCCTTGGTAACCCATGTATCGATTGACTGAGATGGAGCTTCTCATGTAGTGTAAGGTGGGGTTGCCTTGGTTTCCTTGGGGTCATCTTAGCCCTGTGTTTCTGCCTCTTTTACCTCAAGCTCATTTGTCTCTACCAGTGTGCTAGCTCCTTAATCCCCTGATGTATCCATTAGTTTCTTGGGGATTGAGCCTTTAGGTTTCTCCTTAGAGACAATTTCAACTACTTCCATCAAAATAGGAAGTTCACCTGATAAAGCTACTATTACTGGCTCAGTAAGTGTACCTTCATCTTGTGTTTTGGCTCCAACAATAGTCACATCTTCATTAGCATCTCGGTCATCAAGATCACCATTTATGATGTCCTCAATGAGTACATCAAGTGTAGTGTTATCTATGATTTGGATCTCAACTTGATCTAGTTTATCCTGTGTAAAGCTCAACTCCTCTGTGGAAACTGTAGTATCAAGTACCTCAGTATTTGATATATCTATCTTGTCTTGTATTAGTGCCAGGTTTTCATCATCAATGTGAAGTCCCTTTCCTTTTGAATTCAACTTCTTCTAAGAAATTTTGGCTAATGCCATCTTTTCTACTTGCTCTTGGGCTTGAACTATTGAGGTCTAGATGAGTTGACTATTCTCATCTATGTCTGCTAGATTTTCATCAAGTATCTGTAGTGCCCAGTTCTTCACTCTAAACCTCTTTGATTATCTACTCATGTATTCCTTAATTTCAAGGATGGACAATTGAGGTATTGCCAAAGCTAGGGATTGTTCCCTCATTCTCTTCTCGGTATCTAAGGCATAGGACCATTTTTGTGAAATTCTTTCCTCTAGTGCCTTAGGTAAATGTTTGGAAAATTCAATGGGAACTCTTTTGAACCGAATCATCATCTGGATGATTGCCTCTTCAATTTTATTATGATCCTCAGTTGATAGGTGCTCAAACTGACTAATTTCAGGATCACTAAGTTCACCATTCTCAATTATGTCTTCTGCAACGTCATCAATTGATCTACTCTTATGACTAATAACTTTAAATTGATTATTGTCATCTTCTTCATCATCTAAATCATCCTTACCCCTAATTAACTTTTTTATTTTCCTTGGGGCATCAGCATTAGTTTTAGTACCTCTTTTTGTGTATGTCTTGGTCGGTACTGCTACCTTTGGTCTTGAAAACTTCACAACTCCTTTCTTCGGTGGCAGTGAGGTTATAGTTGTAGACCTTGTGCATGCCCTTGGTTGCACATCTAACTATTTCTTCTTTGGATTTGGTGAAGGGGAAAATGGTGTAGAGTCTATGCCTTTATTTGACTCAATTTCTTCACTGTCACGAGGCTTGTCAGTTAGCATTAACTGACCTTTAGTTGCAACTTCAACCAGTGTACTGTCAGATGATCCAATATCATCTCCAAACTTTTCTACTAGATTCTTCATCATTTTCCTTGATTTCTTTGTTATCTTACCAATAACCAAAATTGTTTTAATTGTTGTCTTGGCCTCCTCATATGTTCCAAACCTTTCTGCATTAACATCCTTTGGTGTAGCCAATAGAGCCTTAATTTATTTAGAAGAAAAATAAATATCTATTTCATAACCCATGGGGGCTAGCAATTTAGTCCTAGGGTCCACAACCTTTAATAATGTGTGGTCAGTATCCACAAGAAAATATATCTCCTTCTCATAGTCTTCTACTAGTTGACTGAGAATTCTTCTCTGAGAATTCATTCTACTCTTGAATTGTTCAAAGTAATTATCTAGGACATTGTTGAGATTATTTCCCAAGCCCTTAATCAATTTTGAAATTTGTGTTATCACTAGCTTGTCAGTTGTCCACTCTATATTACCAACAGAAGGTAAAAACCTTTGCACATAGATAAATATGAAAACTACTAGGGATCCAAACTTACATGTGTTGGACTTTGTTGACCGGATTGTTTTCATGTTCTCTTTAACTTGCTTCAACAGAAGCTTGGCTAGGTCCCACTGATAACATTTCTTGACATTCGATAAGAAATGTAAATTGCTCCACAAGGCACACTATTCTATCTTCTTGACTGATAGATTTCATAGCCAATGACATGCATTGCATATTTCACCTCTGGGTCTTTGACTGTGCTGATCTTTAATGCTAGGTCATCCCACTAAGCTCCGATGTTCTTCTCAATCTCTGCTCTCAGTGAACTGCAAATTGCCTTTTCTTTATCTATGGTAGGATAACTGGTAATCACATGTATCATCTTCTTGGTAATCTCTATCAGCTCATCCAACCATAACCTTCCATCATGAAAGTGACTAAGCACAACCCTAATTCATTCACTCTTAAATTCCCTCCAAAAATATAGGGAATTTGTCAAACTAATTACTTCCAGTTGTTTGTGTTTAGGTTTTAGTCTACCATCTTCTCTACAAAGCTTTTGATAAGCTGCATACATATCAAAGTCTCCTATTTCACCTATCTTACAGTGAATGTATGATCTTACGTCTTCAACTAACATAACCCAAGGGGGTATGCTTGAAAAAGCTCCTGTTGGATCAATTTTGGATGCAACTTCAGGGTGAAGTTTGTATCAGGGTTCATTACAAGTTGCAGACACTATCAAATTTACTTCATCCTCCTCTGTAAACTTAGATTTTGATGTGGATGCCATTTTACTTAAATTTAGGGTTTTGGTAAGTGTTATGAATCATCTCGGTAGTAACTGTGCTTACTTAGAAATGATGATGAACTCACTCAGAGGATTCTAAAATGGCTATTGAATGCTCTTGAAAATATTTTCTCTTAAATCGCTCTTTGAAATTTCTCACTCTTCAAAATTGCTTGGTGAATAAATAAACTAAGTTCTCCATCTATTTATAAATTTTTGAGATTCCCACTCAAAACACTTGTAATAAATGCTTGATCTACTTACAACTTAGCAACAATTTTCAACTCGGTGATTACCACAAAATATCAACATCTCGGTTAACACATAACTTTTTGACGCAGGGGTAGAGTATATACAAGTAGAATCAAGCATAATTGAGTCCACTTGAATCAACCAACAAGCCCTGCTCAGAGTTACACAATGGAGGCAATATAATATCACATGAAAGTAATGAAATCACAATGGATATGAGACAAGCAACTGGAAACAACAATAGAGAAATTATATTATATCTTTCAACTTTGTGACTGCTATCTTAACCTTCTTGTTATCAGGAGTAACTTCATACTCAAAGTATTTATCCATCTCAGAGATCCAATCCAAAAGTGCATCGGTCTCAAGTCTTCCATCATAGAAAGCAACTTCAACTACAGGTCTAGAGTTAGCCTTAGACAAAACTCTCAAAAGTCTTTTTGCACCCTATTCAACTTCAGGTTCAAGATTAGGTGCTACTTCTTCATCACTAACATCTTCAAGATGTGCACCTCTTCTCTAGGTTGTCTCTACATTTTAAAGCCTAGAATCTATCTGCCTCAACATATCCATGATAGCATTATAATTTCCTCTACCACAAACCATCTTGACAATTAGGTTCTAGTAAGATCGTAACCTTCTACAAGTTATAGGTTAGATCTCAAATCTACCACCCTACAACCAATCCAACAAGGTTCTCCATGATCTAATCCACAAGAAAGAAAGAACTCTGATACCACTTGATGTAGGTAGGGATGGAGGATCCAATAATAGACTATCCAAATCTACACTGCCAATCATAACAACAACAAGCACAACAAAATTCAACACTATAATATTTCAAAATAGATTTTCCATTAACATACCCGACTGTAAGGCCTTCTAGGTTTCAGCCTATTACAATGAAATTACAAAGTATCAGAAAGATCTCACAAGATCCAAGGAACCACCAACTAGTTTAGATCTACAAAAGGTAGCCTCTAGTAGGAACAACCAAGACATGGTCTAAACTTGTGCTCGTAAGCCACCAAGCAACCTCTTGTTGTCCTAAGCCATCAAGCCACTAGTTTCACTACAACTCCCAAATTTGCAAATATGCTTCTACTCCATGATCTCTACTACTCTACCATGATATTACTACACACTCTACATATTTCCTCCTACTCTACATCAATCCAAACTCTTAATATATAGCCAGCTAAGCCACAAGTCGGCCAGTTAGACATTTAATTACATTATAGGTCCAGTCTGGAAGATTAAATCAAAACTAATGCAAGAATGATAAAAAATTAATGAACCTTTATATTTAGGTCCACACATGAACCAAGAACATTTCCTTAACTATGCAAGGCCCCATTTCATCACATGGAACTACACAAGATGAAACACTCCATGTTTCATGTGAAAACTGGTTGAAAATAGGTACCTAAGAAAAATGGTCATAAATTTTTACTCATAATGAATTAGGACTTGTAGTCTTAGGAAAAGATAGTACTTTAGGTCCTCTTAAATGCATGAAATACAACTCTGACGACAAGGAAAAAAACTCCAACTTTGAAAAGGTCTATCCAAGTTCTCCCAAACCATGCCACCTCAAGAGATGCGTTCTTAGACATAGCCTCCATAAACATAAAGGAACAAACCCCTTTCATCATACATGCCAGAGATCTCCACAGATCATCACAACACATAAACTTAGAAAGGTGCCCAAAACAAAGTATTGTATCCCTCTGATAGGGAATTCCTCCAAAACTAAGAAAGATATTTAGGAACCCAAAATTCTCATGCATCACTTTTTCACTTGATTAATACTGATACTCGGTTAGCCTTGCATAATAGTCATTGACGGGTAACTCCTTACTCGGTCTTACATATACCAACTCTATGAATTTGTAAGCTCAAACTTATAAACCATAATGCATCTCAATTTATGTAGATTTGGTATGTGTACATCAAATATAAGGAGCTGTATGTAAAGTAAGATCAATTTGGAATATCAGTTACATACATACCTTTTTCACCTTAGGTGGAGGTGCCGATGTCACCCAATCCAATGGACAAGGTTTCTCTGACTACATTTCTTGACTCAACATTATAATTTCATGCCTTTCTCCACATAGTGTTTCTAATCCTCATGATATCTATAATTGTGAACTGCCATTCTAAAAAAATTGTTCTTCTGGTGCTCGGTCTCTACAATCCTTACTTAGGTGACTGACTTTGTGACAATGTAAACATGCCATACTAGTACCTATCCAACTTCATGATTTTCTAGCCCATCTCTTCCTCATACAATTAGCTGCTATATGTCCATACCTTCCACATACTATGCAGTTAATCCATGTGTAAGCATTACCTTGTCTTTTCGATTGATAGGATTTGTTTTTTCCTTTTGGTGTCCAAACTTGCTTCATCTTTTTTCTACATTCTTGTGAAGTGTGTCCATGCTTGTTGCAAGTATAACATAGTTTCTCCACATGGGATTTGTTAGGAGTCCTATTCAACATATATCTACACTCATATGATTGATTTCCAAACTTATTACAATTATAACAGTGACCATTGAACTTAGGAGTTGTTTTAGGTTTACCTTGTGCTTTACTCCTGCAAATATTTGAAGTATGTCCCACTTTGCCACAGTGATAGCATGTCAGTGTCTTAGGTCTCTAATTTTGTTTTTTATTCACCTGCTCAACTTTCTTGTATGATTATCCTTGCTCGGTGTAGCCTAATCCATTGGTGCTTCCAAGTCCTCTTTGACTAATCAAAAAATCATCAATTTTCTTTGAACTATATTCAACCTTTTTCATCATCTCATTGTGTTGTTGCTGCATCTTTACTTTATTTCTCAATTTTTCATTCTCTTCCTTGAGTACTCCAATATCTTTAAGTTTTCTTGACAAATCACCATTTAGTCAGTTGATCTCCTAATTTACAATAATCATCTGATTGGATATTTCAAAGTGATGCTCAGTAAGTCTCAGTATCTCAATTTCTTTTATTTGTAGCTATTCAGTCATCTATCTTCTATCTTCAACAACCAAATTCCTCTCTTGTTCAACTTGTCTAGCATTGTTTGTTACATCAAACATTCTCACCATTTATGTCTCTTGACTGATCTACATGGCTTTTACTTGTTCAGTCAAATAGAGATTTTTCTCAGATAAATCAGATATTGCACTTTCAAAAATGTTAGAAATACTACCTAAACTAGATCCTAAATTCTCAAATGGAACATCAATCTCTTCTTCATGGTAGTTAGTCTCACACTTCCTGATAGCCATGTTCTTTCTCTACACTAGTACCTTTTTCAATTCATCCTTAGCTTGTTTGTATTGCTCAATAAACATCTGCATCTGAATCTTTTGATTCTATATTGTTTTGTCCAACTTGTATCTCTCCATGATTAGATCTTTACTCTTTAGTGGTTAAACCATCCAATAAGAATATCAAGCTCTAACACCAATTGTTGGAATGGAGAGATAGGGTACTGAGAGGGGAGGGGTGAATCGGTGCCCTCAAAAACTTTTAACTTCAAACTTAATCAGCAAATAGTAGTAAACTAGTCTATCCAACTAAATCCATTGTATACGTCATTCATTCAGTTAACTTGTAAATGTAAATTTCATGATAAACAAAAAACAATTCAATCACATAACACAAGTATTTTGGTTATGCAGAACCCTTGTTACAAGGTAAAAATTGCGGTGGGGATGACACCCATAAATTATTCACTACTACAGATAATAAAGTATGTTGGTTAAGGCTACAAGTTGTGATCACTTCTGATGATCCTACCCTATTAGGAGTAACAATAAGATTAGCTATATCTACCTGGTTAAAGGATTTTAACAACACTACTTGAGTGTGTATTCGGTTAAGAGATTTACAACAAGATTGTTAGGTCTACTCTATTAAGAGATTTTGCTAACTCTATTACAATGATTAGATAATAATAGAAAGTATCTGTAATTGACAACTTAACTTTGTCTAAATTAGATTTATGAAGTATCAAATATATATCACCTCAATGTGTGGATATCTTTCCTCTATACTACTCGATAGCCTTGACTGATTCTGAGTAATATGAATATTTCTGATTTCTACTCAACCTTGTCTAAAAAAATGATATCTTGAAGATGGTCGCTTACTTCAAGATCTCCTTCTTGTCCTTTTCATACATATGTCAAAATGACATGAATTAAAAATATATATCATACTGCTATGACCTATGAACCTTCATGACCTAATTAGGTTTACATCATCTTAGGAAAACCCTAAGATCTATTGTATACAAAAATAACCTAGATCTAACAATTACACAAAAATCATCATCACCTTTTTTTATTACATCTATAATAAAAGATTCTTGATCTTGGTAAAACATTTTGTGATTCTGTTGTAACTGTTTGCATAGATAAATGTGCCAAAATTGATTACTATATTATTTCCTAGATTGCTCGATAAACACTGTCAATACTTCTCAGTGAATACACTCATGCTTGATGTCTAGTCTATCCATTGTTTACTAATGCTCAGTATTGGTATACACTAATGGTCGGTAAAACTACTCTGGTGCTCGGTTAAAACTATTTCCTTTTAGTTCTTGGTTCTTCCTTGAGACTACTCGGTATGAAGTCTTATATAGTTAACTAACTAGCATATGTAGCTTATAGTTCTTCCTTTTACCGACTGAAATAGCATAGGTAACGAACTGATCTTCTTTGATACTAATGACAATACTTAATGCACAAATAGAGATAATAGACTCAAGTACTAATTAAGAATAAGATTTTTCCTTCTTTAAGAGAGATTTAGAGAATGGAATGAAAATGATTAATTAATTAAATAGATCTAATAAATAAGTCACTAAAAATCTAATAAAAATAGGCTGATACAAACTGATGATGAGCTAAAACTGATAGAAACAAAAATCAAAAGATGAAACACACTTTCTCCAAAAATATTAGCTAAAAATGGAAGGGATGGGTCCAAAATTGACATGTTCCTATGGATAGGGTGAAAGTGGTGACATGTTTGTAGGGATAGGGTAAAAGTGGTGATGTCTTCCTGATACTTCTAGCAGAAGTTTTCACAAAACCCACAACTGTTCCTATATTGTCCATATCTAAATCTATAGGTTTGTAACCTATTCTTGCACATAGCATAATGAGGAAAAGGTTGGAAAACGGGGTTTTCTTTGGTCAAGCCCTTATTTAGGAATCAACCTTGAAATATGATAGAAATTGCATAAAGGAAACAATGTGTAAAGGTAAATTGTTGATTTACCTTTCATAAACCTCGATGAACAGATGTAGAAATTGCTCAAATACATGAAGATGTTTGAATGTACTGGGTTTTAGTATTATCAGGTCCAAGATTACTTAGAGGAGGGGGGTGAATCAATAATCTAATAATTAAAATTTTCATAAACCATTCAACATCTTGCATCAATTGACATTCATTACATGAATAAAAAAACCAATGAAGATAAACATCCACAACCATGCAACACAATAATACCAATATTTTTCTAATGGAGACCCAATTGGGAAAAACCATGTGTAGGGATGACACCCACAAATAATTATTCACTCTTCTGAAGTACACCTAGTTAAGATCTTAGCCATGTTAGGAGCCACCTAGTTAAGGGATTTACCTCTTGCCTTGTTAAGAGATTTACCATATTAAGAGTAACCCATTTAAGGGGCTTCAAACCCTAATTAAAGAGTCACCTAGTTAAAGGATTTACAAATCATACCTATTAGGGACTACCCAATTAAGGAATTTTATCTTGCTAAAACTAATAGGAATCAACAAGTGAAAGTGATATGAGAAAATAGAACTCCTCCTCTGCTAGTACAGATCTAGTTCAAGGTCATTCTTTTCTTCACATGCAAGCCATCAAACCCTACTACAATCACACAACAACATTCATGATATTTCTCTTCCACACACACACTTCTCATAATACATCAAAATGATATATACAATATTTTACAACTTAAGGCAGAAAAAAAATCTTAATTACATTTGAATTACATCTCATATCTTCCAAAAATGTATTACCAAAACCAAATCCATTGATAAAAAGATCTGTTTGATTGCCAATTTAAACCACACATCGATTTGACAAAGAAAAGTAAAATCGTATCATACTTTCTAATGTTATTGCACAACTTTAATAAATTTGATCATAATGATCATGAAAATGCCAACTCATCACTCCACATCCATCTTCCATATCACAACAATCCCTACAATACATAACCGCTTACCAGAACACGATACAACATCACCGATTCAGGATCTGACTAATTGTTCTAAGAACTTTTTTTAATTTTCACTGAGTGATCTTTTGTCTATTAAAACACCTAGACCCAAACCTATTTGACACAATAATCAAATCATTCCTCCTCAGCTACATCAGGTTCTTCCTATTGACTTTTCAACCTTTAATCATTAATAAGTCACATCCTACATAAGATAAAATTGTTTGGTCATAGCTACAAAATCTATAGATATCACTTAGTCTTCCATTATGATTGCACAACTTTGAATCCAGCCTTTTGAACATACATCAACATAATAGGATCACTATCAACCAATAAACACTAAGTTGACATCAGTGACAATATCATAACTGATCAACCTAACATCATATCTTCATCAAACACATACCATAACATACTCAACTTATCTTTGCATCAATTATGCCAATAATCTTCCTCTTTCAAATTGATGGAAATACCATGAAAATAAATACTCTCTCTTAGTTGATACATATTTATAGTTATATATTCCTAATATATGGTTCTTAACCTCCTTTGTTTGTCCTAGTTTCTCTCTCCCTTTACTAATTCTTCTCCTCCTTTGACAATAATGTTAAAGACACAATATGCCTAAGTCTTCATCAACTGCAACTATCTTCATCTATTTTTGAATGCCCCCCCTAAGGAGTAGTCCCCTGAAAATCTATCCATAGTGAAAGATATGGTAATAAATCCACTAAATTGATGCATTGACAAGATCTTAGTTTTGTTTAGGTAGGGGCACAACCCCTAGCTTACCTCTAAGATACTAAAAATTATCCTTAGGTAGCATCTTTGTGAAGATATCTTCTATCTTCTCCTTTGTTGGTACACTTTCCAACTTTACCTCCTTCTCTTGCACTTTCTCTCTCAGAAAGTGATACTTAATTGCAATGCGGTTAGTCTTGGAATGCATTACTAGATTCTTAGAAATATTTATTGCACTTGTATTGTTACAAAACATAGTTACCAGTTTAGTCACCTTTTCTTTGATACCTTCAAGAATATGTTTTAACCATGCAATTTGTGTACAATTTATAGCTTCTACTACATACTCTGCTTCTATAGTGGATTGTAAGATATTATTTTTCTTCTTGCTTGTCCAAGATAAAAGCCTTTTATCTAAAAAGAATGCACCACCACTTGTGATCTTTCTATCATGAACATTTCCTACCCAATCTGCATCAATAAATACACTCAAAGAGAAATCATCATCATGAACATACCATAGATGTAGTCAATCATCCCTTTAAAATACTTGAATATCCTCTTGACTGTAACCATATGAGATTCCTTGGGATTTTCTTGAAATATGGCCACTATTCCAACCACTTGATCTATATCTAGTTTTCTATGAACAACATACTGCAACTTATTGATCTTAGACATATACAAAGTAGCATCCACAACATTAAATTCATCATCCTAAGACAATTTACATCCTATTACCATTGTGGTTCCAATTAGTTTGGAGTCATCCATACCAAAAGTCTTGATTATTTCTTTCATATAATTGGATTGACTAACACACACACACACACACACACACACACACATATACATATATACATATACATATATAGACACACACACACACACACACACATATATATATACATATACATATATATATATATATATCTATATATGTATATGTATATATGTATATATATATATATGTGTGTGTGTGTGTGTGTGTATATATGTATATATAAGTATGTATATATGTGTGTGTATATATATATGTATATATGTGTGTGTGTGCGTGTGTGTGTATATATATATATATATATATATATAGATATGTATGTATGTATGTATGTATGTATATGTATATATATATGTATGTATATGTATATATATATATATGTGTGTGTGTGTGTGTGTGTGTCTATATATATATATATATATATATATATATATATATATATATATATATATATATATATATGTATGTATGTATATGTATATGTATATGTATATGTATGTATATATATATGTATATGTGTGTGTGTGTGTGTGTGTGTGTGTACACACACACACACACTCACATATATAAACTCCATTCTTTACTTGTGAAACCTGCAATCCAATAAAGAATTTGATCTCCCCAATCATTGAAATTTCAAACTCCTTTCTTCATCTCTTCAGCAAATGCCAAACTCATCTCATCATTTTCTCCAAACATTATATCATCAACAAAAACTTCATCTATCAACAACTTATCTCCTTCAACTTTTAGGTACGCATTACTAGATCATCACTTGTTGTATTAAAACCAATCATAATAATATAAGAATGTAACCTTTCAAACCATAACCTTGGCATTTGTTTTAGTCCATGTAATACCTTTGTAGCTTGCATACCATGTCCTCTTCCTTTGTAAATGAAAAACCATTGGGTTATTTATTTAGACCTCTTCTTCAATAATTCCATTTAAGAAGGATGACTTGACATCCATTTGAAAAACTATGAACCTTTTATAAGAAGCATACTAAAGTAGACTTATTACCCCTTCCAATCTTTCCACTGGATAAAATTTATCTCCATAGTATAGTCCTTCTTGTCGACAACCCTTACACACAAGTCATGCCTTATTTCTGATCACATCTCCATCTTCATTCAATTTTATCCTAAAAACCCATTTGGTACCAATAAATTTTTTATCTATAGGTCTAAAAAAAAGTGTCCATATATCATTCTTCTCAATTTGATCAAGTTCTTCCTCCATATCTTTTACCCAATCTTAATCCTTGATTTCTTCCTTCACTGTCATAGGCTCATACTTGGAAATCAAACATGAAAATTCTCTTAGCTTTCTTCTGGTTAGAACACCTACATTCTTATTACCCCATCCTGCCCCTTTTATCCCTTACCTTTTTATCCCTTACCTGAATGAAATGAAGGTAAGCCCGCCCGCATTTTATATAGTTGGCGGAAGGCCGGTCCTCTATAATCTAATAAATGGATTAATTCATCTTCACCTACCTAGGTATCACTGGTTTAGGTCTAGGAGCTTCTTCTTATGTTTGTTGAATCACTTCTTCACCATTGTTTTTTTATGATGGTTCATGCAATTATGGTTCGATATACATAATTTTCTAATCATCCTCTATCACTTCCTTTCTTGAATCACTAGATTTCTGAGGATATTCATCCACCTTTACATTTGCACTCTCAATTATTTTGTTAGTTCTCTTAATGAAACACATATATGCTTTACTTTTAGTAGAATAACCCAAGAAAATGCCTTCATAACTTTTTGGATAAAACTTTCCTACGTGATCATCCCTCTTAATATAACATCTACTTCCAAACACTTTGAAATATTTAACTCTAGGTGAATGACCATACCATATCTCATAAGGTGTCTGATCAATTCCTTTCTTTACTTGCACTTGGTTTAGTGTGTAGACAACAATACTAATTGATTCTTTTTAGTATATTTTTGGTACATCACCTTGAATCAACATTGTCCTTGAAGAACCCACTAAAGTTTTGTTCTTCTTCTCTACAACATCATGTTGTTGTGGAGTCCTTGGCAAAGATATTTTTCTCTTGATTCCATTATCTTCACAATGCTTAACAAATTATGTTGGAGTTAACTCACTTCCTCTATCACACCTTAAACACTTAAAATTATTACCTAATTCCTTCTCAATCAGTGCCTTGAATGCTTTGAATTTTTGGAATGCATCAGAATTATCCTTCAAGAAGGTTACTCATATTATTCTAGAATAGTAATCAGTAAATAACATGAAATATCTATCACCTTGATAACTTCTTTGTCTCATAGCCCCACAAAGATCAATAGGCACCAAATCAAGTAGGTCCTCAAATGAAAAGGACTTTCTTTTGAAAGTAGAACTACTTAACTTACCTAGCTGACATTTTGTACACATCATGTTGTCTGGCTTGACTAATTGTGGAAATACCCCAACTGCATTTGCCTTACTCACTTTGATTAAACTATCAAAATTTACATGACATAATCTTCTATTCCATAGAAAACTATCTTCAACCTTTACAACCAAACAACTATTCATAGTATTATTCAAATGGAATAAATTACCTCTAGTTTTCCTACTAGTAGCAATCTCATCACCCGATCTTCCAATTATTCTACACATACCTTTGTTGAATTCTAATTTGTAACCTTTATCATCTAGTTGACCCACACTCAAAAAATTATACGTTACACCATCCACAAGATAAATAGGATCTATATTACTCTTACCATTTAAAGAAACAATACCTTTTCATTTAACCAAAAAAGGTGTATTATTTCCAAACCTTACCACACCACCATCAAAATCATCAAGATTAATGAAATTACTCGTGTCGCTAGTCATATGATGTGAGCACCTATTATCTATAATTCATTCATTAGTGTGTCCCTGCATGTGAGAAACCAATTCATTTTTTCCTTCAGATGGATCTTCTTTGATTGCAAAAAATACAATCTCCTCTTCCTCATTATCTTATGATTCTTCATTGATAAATCGTTCATCAACTATGACATATCATTATTTCTTCCCTTTTCCCTTAATGTTTCAGAACTTATACTTTTGTTCATCATTAGGACATTTAGCTACAATATGTCCAATATTATTACATGAAAAACATTTCAGTGGTATCTTTCCTTTGTACTTACCAATACCTCTAGGAAATCTCTTTGCTAGTAGTGCTTCAAGATCTCCTTGTTTCCTTTAATATTTCAAGATAGATTCAAGTTCCCTAGTGTAACTTGACATGAAATCAAGATCATGACTTAATCCTTTACCTTTCCTTACTGGTACATTAGACACTGAGGCCTTGAAAGCTTCCTCAACTCTTGGAATAAAGTTATTAAAGTTATTTAACTCAAATGTCGCAATCTTACCGATTAGTCCATCTATACTAACAATTTCAAAAGTTTTCATCTCAATTATAATAGAAAATCTAATGATATAGGTGTTGAAAACTGCAATTGAAGCAATTATTGTATTTTCATTGATGTCAAACCTTAACTAGTAAGACATTTTCTATCTAATAAAGTACCATATCTGTTGATTGATGAAAAGGATTAGGGAAAGGGAGATAACAAGAGAACCTAAGGAAAGGTTGAGTTATTTAATACTTCAATGGGTACTTGATTATTTGGCATATTGATGAGATAATGTATTTCTTATCTAAGTAAGAAGAAAGACTGAAGAAGTAGGCTTAACCAAGCAAAAGTGAAGAAATCTAGTTTAAGTCGAGTGATGTTAGTGTCGATTGAGCACCAGTATATGCCACAATATGCTAGATTTGTTGATGTTATTGATAGATAAGTATATGAAGAAGGATGAAGGTGAAGGAGTTGATCAGAGTTGTGATTTCTTGAAGTGAATTCTGAGCAGATCAGTGATGGAGATGGAAATGGAATTTAGTTAGTAAATCAACATATATGTGCGAATTGGATCTATTATTTGCAAAGTGAGTTGTGTATTTTTTAGATAAGAAACTACTGCTACTTTTAACCATTGTATCATTCTAAATCCTTTAATCAAGGTTGACCTAATAGTCATTTATTAAATCCTTTTCAAAGTGGAATTCTATTAGAATGTACTTAAATCCTTTAACCAGGTCACTTTTGACAGAGTGTTTAAATCCTTTACTAGGGTCACACCTAGAAGTGTGTTTGTATACCTTTAACAAGGTTGGCTTTTCATAGAGCTCACTTCAGAAGAGTGAATATATCAGTAACATGTTACAAAGTGGGTTTTCCCAAATTGGGTTTCCATTATAAATCCTAGTGTTATACTTGTGTGAATGTTTCTATATTCTACAAGTTAATTACTCTTGGACAGTGGACTGCATGTTTTATGTTTCTCGTATATACATACTTTAGAGACCAAGTTGTGTTGGTGATTAGATCTGAGATTGTTGAAGTGTTTAAAAGTTCAATTGGTACATCTGGACCTAAGAAAAACTCATTCACCCCCCTCTCTATAGTTCTAAATAATATTAACAATAAGTAGGTAGTAAAGTTCTCAATGTTTTACTAACCACAACATCTTCCTTAATAGTTCCACTAGCACCTCTAATAGCGTCAACAACTTCTTTTATTCTTTCACCATATTGTGTAATGTTCTCTCCTTCTACCATCTTCATGTCATCATACTTACCACAGAGAATCTCATCCTTAAAATTTTTTTATATTAATATCCCCACCATAGATTACTTTCAAATTTTTCCAAACATCGTCAAATCCACAGACATCAACATATTCTATATTAAATAAGGTACTTACAATCGCTTCTCATTCTTGAGTATTCTTTTGTTATTCCTTTATTTAATTTGGATTTAGAGTTCCATCATGAGTGGTATAATTATTTGTGACATTTATCGAGTATTGTGATCCCATAACTTTTAGATATAACTTCATTCTATCACTCCATACCAGGTAGTTATCTTTAGTGAACTTTTGAGGTTCCTTCCTCATCATTGTATCTTTTCCTCAAGATGTTAGGCTTACCACAATGAGGACCAAATTTATGATACCAATTGTTAGTATTAATATATAAGGTCCAAGATTACCGAGGAGGGGCCTGGGTGAATCTGTAATCTAACAATTAAAATTTGCAAAAACCATTCAATATATTACAAAAAATAACATTCATTGCATGAATACAAAAAATAATGAAGATAAATATCCAAAACCATACAACACAATAACACCAATATTTTTCTCATGAAAACCCAACTAGGAAAAAAACCTGTGGAGATGGCAATCACAAATAATTTTGCACTCTTTTACGTATGGTTAAGATCTTAACCTTGTTAGGATCTTACAAATGCCAAGTTAAGAGAAAGACCTTTTTAGGAGCCACCTGGTTAAGGGATTTACCTCTAGCCCTATTAGGATTAATCCTATTAAGGTATTTCAAACCCTAATGAAAGAGTCACCTAGTTAAAGGATTTACAATCAGACCTGTTAGGGTCTACCCGACTAAGAGATTTTATCTTGATGAAACTGTTAGGGATAAAAAAGTGAAAGTGATTTGAGAAAATAAAACTCCTCCTCTACTAGTATAGATCCCCTTAAAGCTCAATCTATTCTTCACATGCAAGCCATCATACCCTACAATCACACAACTACATTCACAATAGTTCTCTTCCACACACACTTCTCATAATACATCAAAATGATATATAAAATATTTTACCACTTAAGGAAAAAAAAAACCTTAATTAAATTTGAATTACATCTTAGATTTGCCAAAAATGTATTATTAAGACCAAATTCATCAATAACAAGATTTGTTTGATTGCCAATTAAAAATACACATCAAATTGATAAAGAAAAGTCAAACCGCATCACACTTTTTAAAGTTCTTGCACATTGTCAAGAAATTCAATCATAACAATAATGAAAATGCTAACTAATCACTACACTTCCATCTTCCACATCACTACAATTCCTAGAATGTATAACTACATACCACAACATGATACAATATTGCCAGTTCAAGATCGGACTAATTATTCTAAGAACTTCTTTTACTTTTCACTAATTGATCTTCTGTCCATGAAACTTTTTCTTCCAATCACCAACCATGATGTGGTCGCAACAAAAAACCCATAACATATTAAATCTAAACCTATTTGACACAATAATCAAATCATTCCTCCTTGGCTATATCATGTTCTTCTTATTGACCTGTCAACCTTAAATCATTCATAAGTCACATCATGCATAAGATAAACATGTGCAGTCATAGATATAGCATCTAGAGTTATAAATTAGTCTTCCATTATGATCACACACTCCAAATCTTAATACATCTCTAGATCTAGCCTTTTGAAAATACATCAACATAACAAACACATTGTCAACTAACAAACACTAAGTTGACATCAATGAAAACATCATAACTGATCAACCTAACATCAGATCTTCATCAAACACATGCCATAACATGCGCAAATTATATTTGCATTAGTTATTCCAATACTTGGAATCCAAAGCGTTGACCTTGTAATGTGATGTAGGATCAATAATGCCCTCACAAATGCATGGATTTGTTATTTCCACTCTAGAGAAGAATGAATGAATGAATCTTCATGCTTTATTGAGAATGACTCTACTTGGCCCTTGTGGGACAGGAACTTACATCAATTAGAGAATATTTCCTTTGACTTGATGTATCTTGAAAAATGGAGACTTGGAGGTCTTGAATTGGATGCTTTCCTTTAAATCTTGAATCCAAATCCTCAATTTCTTTTAGTTTCTTTCACTCTGTTAATAGATATCTTACACTTGATTGATTCATCAATTGATTCTCGATTATTACCAAATTAGGGGATTGGAGGTCTTTTTATAATTCACTCCCATAGTTTTGGATTCAAATTTTATCTAGGTGGACCACAGTTAAAAAACTTAGAAGAACCAACATCAAGCTGTAGGGAAAACTTGAGCCTAAAACCCCAGGGACAAGTCACTATTGGCGATGTGTCCCAAGAAAAATGGGCTCAAATTTCATAGAGAGATCAAGGAAAGAAAATAGGTGTTGGAAAATAAATGATAGGTCATTGGGATCAAACCTAATAGATATTAGACCTTGAAATCACCAAAATGAGGCCTAATAGGTCACAAAGAATCCAATTATGGGTGCTAAGTTTTTAGGACTAAATATTTAGCCCCCACTTTAGTGGGAGTATGATTAAAATTCATAATCATAGTAAAGTAGATCAATGCATAAGAACAATCTTATCAAGCTCAAGGAGACAAAGAAACATCAAGCCCCCAAGTGACTTAATTCTTCATCAAATCCAAAACCAAGATAAGAGAGACGTCTCTTAGAAGAGAGAAAAAAGACAAATAGAAAGGAATTTGATTACTAGCATAGTAATAAATTGTCTTACTATGGATCAAACAAAGGAAGAGCTTCAAAAGATGGTGTTGAAAGGTCTAGAAAGTTGTGTTATGCTAGTCAATCCATAAAAAAAGGACTAGTCCTTAAGGAAAGCATTTTCTCTATTAAGGGATCTAACAAAGGAGTGATTAGGCCTAAGGAAAGAATAATTTTTATATGGATAAATAAGAGTGATTAAGCCTAAGGAAATCATTTTCTCCTTAGTGATCAATAAAGTCAATTAGGCTTAAGGAAGCATTGTCTCCTTAGGGATCAAAAGAAGAAGAATTCATCCTTAAGAAAAGCCTTGTCTCCATTAATGGATCCAATGAAAATGATAAACACAAGGAAAGAACTATCTCCTTTTCCATCCACAAGAGAGGTTATTTTCAGTAATCATGTGCATGTGTAAAAAAGGTAAAACATAGAGTGAAGTGTATTCCCCCATGTTAAAGCAATTACAAATTCCTTAATGGGAGAAATGGCTTTAACATAGAATACATATACTGATTTAGGAGCATCTTGGGTTCTTGGCAATCCTGTATCACCAAAAACATGTTAGAGTTGTTAGATGTTCTTGGTAGGTTATTTTGGGCTCTCAGTGAAGTATTATTGTTTCCACCAATAGGGCTCATTTGCTACTCGGTTTGATCATTCACCAAGTTGGTTCGATTCATTCACTAAGTTGGCTCGGTTGTTCATTGAGTTGGTTTCAGTTTCTCGATATACTTACTCACTGAGTGGTTTATTTTGATTTTTGTTGAGGCTGACTTGTGTATTTAATTTTAGTCATGGAGTTAATGGTTGCATCGATCATTGGGAAGAGTGTGGACCTAGATCGGGGTCATCCCTTTCTTCAATGGTGGATCTAATTGGATCTTAAGGCTAACTTGTTCGGTGGCCTCTTGTATAAATAAATTAGTATGTTTTAGATATTAGGGAGTCTTAGAGGAAGATAGATTCAAGAAGATAGAATTGGATATTGGATCCTCACATGTATGAAGACTGTATTTGAATTATATTTTACTCGCCATAGTCAGAAAGGCCTTACCACCCGACATGTATGAAATTTATCATGAATAATAAATGAAGTTTTTACATTCTCTCTCTTTGTCTGTTGTTGTCCCTTCCAAGTGTTGTTTCTACAAGGAGGTTGGTGGTTGGGTGTGCGTTTAGCCCCTTCTTCCTCCTTCCTTTTTGTCAAGTGCTATCAGAATGAGGTTAAATTTGGTTCCTTCTTGTAAGCCCTAGTTGGTATTTTTTGTAAGGTGGCAGATTACGATCTGATTTGCAATTACAGATGGTTTCAAGATGGTTCATGGGAGGTGAGATGCAGATCTAGGCTTGGCAAATATTCTAAGGAAGATTTCTTCTAGGTTATAAGTTGTTGAGATAGCCCAGCGTAGAGGAAGATATCTTGATGATGTCAGTGATGAAGAAGCCAAAGATGAACAAGGTGAAGGAGAACCTGCACTAGTGATGGATCAAGGTGAAGAAAGAATTTTGAAGGCATTAAAAAATTTGAAGGTAACACCACATTTCAATCCTCCTAAATATAGTGGAAGGTTGGAATTGGATGAGATGATGGATTGGATAATCAAGATGGAAAACTATTTTGAGTATGAAAATGTTTCAGAGGAAAAGAAGGTGAAAATTGCAAGTACAAAATTGAAGATTCATGCATCCTTATGGTGGGAGCATATACAATTGGACCAAAAGAGGAAAAGAAAATACAAAATAAAAGTATGGAATAAGATAGTGAATAAATTTAAAGGCAAGTTTCTCCCTTGTGATTATCAGATTAACCTAGTTAGGCGAATGCAAAGTTTGAAGTAGAAAGATAGCTTAGTAAAATATTATACTAAGGAGTTCTATAGATTAGACATCATATCTAGAAATATTTAGGATGAGGTAGAAATAATTTCTAGATACTTGAATGGGTTAAGAATTTATATTCAAGAGGAAATTAATTTAGTTAAGTTGGAAGGTATTGAAGAAACTTATTAGTTTTCCCTAAAAGATGAGGATAAATTAAACAAAAGACATAACCAAAGACAAAGATAAAGAGGTGGTAGATTCCCTAGAGGAAGAGGTAGATCTTATGGTGAAAAAAATAAATATGATCAAGACAAAAAAAATTAGGATAAAGGCAAGATTGAGTGGAAAGGTGAAAGTTCTTCTAGAGGAAGAGGCAATAACTATCAAGGTGGCTATGGCAGAAGTGGATTCTGAGGAATTTGTTACAATTGTGGAGAAAAAGGACATAGATCATTTGAGTGTACACATGTAAGAAAGAAATTTGGTAGTGGTAGAAATGCCTTTGTGCAGGAAGACTCACCAAATAAACCAAAGAAGGAAAATAACTTGATGGTCATAAGAGCATTATGGAGTGAAAGTGATAAGGAAAATTCGTTAAGGAAAAGTTTGTTCAAGACCAGATGAAAAGTTATTGATAAAGTGTGGAAGGTAATCATTGATAGTGGAAGCTTAGAGAATTTGGCATCTGAGGAAATGGTTGCAAAGTTACAGTTGGAAAGTTTGCAAGTACTATGACAAGGTGTTGTGCAATATTATGCCTATGGACTGTTGTCATATTTTGCTGGGTAGACCTTGGCAATATGATAAATATTCTATATATGATGGGAGATTGCATAAATATACTATTTGGGCTGATGGGAGAAGACAAATCTTATTACCTTTGATTGAAGAATCTGTTGGTGATGTTTTTACATCTGTGAAAGTATGTTTGATGGAAGGGAGAAATTTTATTAAGGATTTGAAGAAGAATGATGTATGTTTTGTTGTGATTCCTAACAATCCAAGTGAGAAGAAAATGGATAGTGTCCTTGAAGAGGTTGATAAATTAATCATTAAGTACAAACAGATCATTTCCGATAATGTACTTGATGGTTTACCACTAAAAAGAATTATTGATCATTGTATGGATCTTATTCTTGGAGCTAGTTTACTGAATAAAGGACCACATTGGTTGACACCTACCGAGAATGAGTAACTTAACTGAAAAATCCCAGAGTTGTTATAGAAAGGTTTGAACTGAGAAAGTTTGAATCCATGTGCAGTACAAGCTATATTAGTACCTAAGAAGAGTGGATAATCGTGAATGTGTACTAATTCTAGAGAAATCAACAAGATAACAATGATATATCAGTTTCCTATATTGAAAAAGGATGACATAATGGATATTTTTTAGTGGAGCATAGTATTTTACCAAAATTGATTTGAAGAGTTGATATTATCAGATTAGAATTAGAGAAGGTGATGAATAGAAGACTACTTTCAAGACAAGAGAAGGTTTGTAAATTGTATGAGTGGTTGGTTGTGTCTTTTGGTTTAATTAATACACCAAGTACTTTTATGAGGTTTCAAATACATTCTTGGGTAAATTTGTGATTTTATACGTGGATGACATTTTGATATTCAGTAAGACCAAAGAAGGACATTTGTTTCACATTAAACATGTATTGCAGAGATTGAAAGAAGAAAAGTTGTTGATTAATTTGAAAAAGTGTTCCTTCATGAAAGAGGAGATTATATATTTGGAATTTTTTATTTCAGTTGATGACTTGAAGATGGATTCTAAGAAGGTTGAAGCTATTTTAAATTAGCCTACACTTGAAAATTCTAGTGAGGTAAGATCATTTAATGGTTTATCAAATTTTTACCAAAATTTCATTAAGAATTTAAGTGCAATTTCTAATTCTATGACTTAGACTATGAGAGGAGATAAAAGAGAATTCAAGTAAACACATGGAGCTAATAAAAGTTTTGAGACTTTGAAGCAGAAGGTTGTTGAATTTCTTGTGTTAGCTTTATCTGATTTCAATAAGGTATTTCAAGTTGAATGTGATGCAAGTGGTAGTGTAATAGGAACCATTGTATGATCATTAATTTTATGCTATTGTTCAAGCCCTTAAGAAATGGAGACATTATTTGATATTGAGTGAATTTGTGTTGTATACTGATCATAAGGATTTAAAGTATTGGGGTAGTCAAAATAAGTTGAATTAGAGACATATGAAATGGGTTGAGTAGAGTTATACATTTGTGATAAAACATAAGAGTGGAGTCACTAACTAAGTTGTTGATGCATTGAGTAGAAGAAGATCTTTGATTACTGAAATGAGAATTGAAGTTTGTGGTTTTGATGACATGAAGGATTTGTATGAAACTGACCTTGATTTTTATGAGCCATGGAGAAAGTGCATAGAACCCATTCAAGATCAATCGAGTACTAAATGGGAAGACTATTTTAATCAAGAAGGTATGTTGTTTAAAGGTATTTAGTTGTGTATACCGAGAGGATCAATGAGAACTAATTTGATAACGAAGAAACATAGTAGTGGTTTGGCTAGACATTTTGGCATTGATAAAACATTGAATTTTCTTAAGGAGAGATACTTTTGGCCATAGTTGTATAAGGATATTCAAAAATTTGTGAGAAGTTGTGGAGTTTGTCAAGTTTTGATTAAGTAAAAGCACGATTTGAAAGGTCCCAAAACCTTGTAGAAAAGATCAGAAGATATTCAATACTGATCAACCTTAGAGAAAAAAAGACAACAAAAACAAAAGCACACAGCCCAACAAAAGACAATAGAAAAAGACTACCAAGTAGACAGAAATAGAGAAAGACAACACAGACAAAAGACAACAAAAACTAGTTGTTATTCATCATCTCTAAGGCGTGAACAACTAAGAGGTCCATGTTACCAGTTTGGTCCTCTAGCTCCATCTCATTTTTCTTCGTACTAGCTCTAGTATAGATACCAATGCCCATATCCTTGAGATCCTTGACGTCCTCCCCTTTCTTGAGCTCCGACTTCTCCATAGTAGGCTTTCTTTGATCATCAAAAAGATTTATAGTATGGGTGCTTTGCGCACATTTCTTATTTATGGGCTCTTCCAAATTTTGGACTTTCTCTTCTAGAAAGATGATTCTTTCCTCATACCTCTTATTATCAATGTTGAGCTTCTCTAAAGTTTTTTCTAAATCTATCACCTTGCCACCCATTTCCCTGAAAGCTTCCCCTTTGTGAATAGCCTCCATCTAGTCCTTCAGGCAAGTAGCTAGAGGCTTGTCTCCAAAATTAGTACTTTTAATCATAGTTGTGATCTTTTTCTATTCTTGGAGGTCCTCCTTGATGATCTTAATATCATAAGCAATAGATCCCAAGAAATTCCCAAAGGAAATGATACTATCCTTGTGGTAAGGATCAATATTGCTTTCAATAGTCTTTCTGAGGGGGTCACTGGTTCTAGCTTGGTCATTGAGGGGAGTCATACCAAAGGATTTTTCCTTCTCCTCTTTCTGGCCGTCATGGATGTCTATCTAGTCCTCTTTGTCATGATCTTGGTCAACTGTGTTATTTTTCCTTTTGATTTTCTCTTTTCTATTCATAGTATTCTCCTCTTCATCAGAAGAGTCAAAAAGCCCTTTTTTCTTGGAACTTTTGCTATTGTCCATTTTTCTCCCCTTAATCTTAGGACTATTCTTTTTTTTACTTTTCAAGTTCTCGTACTCATTCTCAGAATTAGGGTAGTCATCATCAAGAGTCTCAATTTTTCTCTTAATAGCACCAACCCTATTTTTACCTTTTATTGTACCTTTCTTCTTGCCTTCAACAATTCTTTCATCTCCTATGTCAGCTTCAAACATCCCATCCGAGCCTCATCCTTAAATTCCTCCTCATTAAGGTTTTTACCGTTGTTGATAGGTCTTGCAATATTATTATCTTTCAGCTAGTTGTAGAGACTGACCATGAGACCCTGATGAGATGCATGATCCCCTTTAGGGTCATCCTAAAGACTCTTAATAGTGTGATTCATGGAGCACATCAGATAATAGGGCATATTGATAAATTCATCATGTCGAAAATGATTTAGGATGACAAAATGGTGGCCGTAGGCTCTAGAGAATCTCCCATCAAGGGTTAAGTAGCTAATAATAGTATAAAGAACAAAGCACCAAGGTCTACTAATATTAGTAGGATTGATGAACCCACCAATCTGTTTTACCATCCTAGCCTCTTCATCCTTGTTATCTAGGAATCCCTTGGCCACCTTGTTAGAATAGCTTTTGTCACGGTGGAATTTCATCCCCTCCTTGGGAAGCCCCATTGCATCAGCAATGAAATCTTCATTGATGCCAATCCAATGGTTATTGAAAATAATCTTATCATTCTTCCAATTCTTAATGAAGTACTGAGTGATTCCCGAGTTCCCACCCTAGATTTTCTCCATGTAGGCACTGAAATTCCCCTTCTTAAGAATCTCCCAAACCTCCCTCTTCTATCTCCATTCATTACTGTTAACTAGTTCATATGTTTTCTTTCCTCCTCCCATTTTCTCAATTTGAGAGAAATGCTTCACTTTGATGTTAATGACACCTATCCCCTTAGTGATATTAGTGTAAATGCCCAATCTTTTCAAAGCCTAGAATGTGTGTAAAGATAAATCATAATTCCAAGTGGAGTCTTTGGAAATGATGTTGCAATAATTATTCTTTACATTCCTCATTTTTTCCCCATCATATCTTAGTTGTCTTTCACTTCTTTGATTTCCATAAGATCTCTCAAAATGGATGATGGATTTGATCTCAAATGGAATATTGTCCTCGTTCTGCCATGAAGTGACATCCCCTTTTTTGCAAGTGTGGTTAGCAACCCAGTCAGCTGCCACATTAGCTTCATGGTAAATGTGGGTAATAATGCATTCTATCATGGTATTAATTTGATCTTTAACAACATTAATAATATTATCGATTATCCATGAGGGATTGGATTTATCATTAAGGCAATCAATAATATTTTTTGAATTTCCTTCAAGCCATAATTTGCTACAATTGTGCTCTTTAGCCAAAATGATACCTTGGTAAGCCACCATAGCCTCAGCAACATGGTTAGTTTGGGTACCAATTAGGATAGCCTTTATAGCTTTACAATTACCAATCTCATCCCAAATAATAATACCACATCCCGCGGTACCAGGGTTCCCCTTAGAGGCACCATCAAATTTCACTTTCATCATCCAACCTAGAGTGGGGCAGTCCCATTTCACTTCATCTCTAGGATCTTTCTGGTCCTTTTTGTTAATTTGAATTCTCCACTTATTAAGGATTTTGATGTCCTCTTCAGTAGCATTGGTAGCCTTTGAATTCATAGGTCTATAGTTTTCACTGATCAAACTTCTGGTTTTCTCAAACAAGATCTTAGGAGGGGTCTTGATCTCACGTAACATTCTATCATTTCTCTCTTTCCAGATGGCCCAACACATGTGAGGCAAGGCATAATGACATATACCTTTGATGTCTTTATTTCTAAGAGTAATATTCCAAGAATTGAACATTCCCTATATATCTTTGGGGTGAACCCAGTTCAAGTTGAAGGTATTCAAGAAGAGAGCCCACATTTCCTGAGTATAAGCACAGTGAATAAACAGATGATTAGCAGATTCTTCTTCTTTCCTCCACAAAATACACATGTTAGTTAATCTCATACCCCTCATCTTGATATTATCAAGAGTCAGGATTTTGTTTTGTAACATCATCTATAAGAAAATGTTGATTTTAGGATTGAGACCTCTGATCTAGGCCTTAGCCCAAAAGGGAGCCAAAATAGCGCTAAAGATATGAGAGTAGGCAGAGCCAACAGAAAAATGACCATTAGGAGTATGCTTCCAAATAACAACATCTTCATGATTAGAAGTAACAGAAGCTTTAAGCATAACATTAAGGGCCTGACGATTGTTGTTAATCAGAGAAAGATCTATCCACTTGTTGTTCACCTGATAATTAGCAACTTTAGACCCAATTTTTTCTTTGCAGGAAGCTATATACTAAGTCCATTCAGTATTCTCTGAGAGAGGAAAATCCCCAGTCCAAAGATCTTTCCAGAAGTTGATTTTGTCTCCCTTTCCAAATTTCCATTTAACTCCTTCCTGAATGATTCTCTTAACTTTAGTAACATTTTTCCATATGCAAGAACCCATAATTTCAAGTTCAAAATCCAAGTAATTCTGGAGGTTAGGAGTGTTCTTTTTATATTTGCTTTGCCATATAGTATTCCATTCACCCTCCGAATTAAAACTTCTCCAACAAAGTTTAGCCAATAGGGAGTCATTCAAGTTTCTAATCCTTCTAATCCCTGTAATACCCCAAAAATGGGCTATAAGTTCATTAATCTCCTATATCAACAATTCAAATGAAATCGACATCAAAGTCCTAACCTAAGGCACATCTGCACATCATCGAATCCTAATTGGTTATTTTAAATTTTGCATCGGGGAATATTCCTAGCAATATTCCTAATTATCTTAATTATCTTTAATTTAATAATTATTTGGCAATAAATCACATTTATCATAAGTTTGAGTAATTGAATATTTTCATATTTAATTAATTAGATTTAATATCTTGCCACTTAATTGTGTAATTAAATTTAATTCTATCTATTATTAATTGTATTATTTAATTTTGATAATAAATCCAATATCCTATGAATAATTGATTAAATTTTTATTTAATTAATTAAAGCGAGTTGTCATTATTTAATAATATAGTTTTTAATAAAAGTTTGATTAAATAATTGATTAACCCATAAATCAATTATTTATTTTCAAAAATCAGTTAAGTTGATCATAAATCACTTTATTTATTAAATTAATTCATAAATAAAACATGCACAATCATAAAAGCAGACAACTATCAATTATCAATTAAAGCTAAACTCTATTTTGAGTTAAAACTTAGCTTTTGCATGTTTTTGTGAGTTAACTATCTTTTATTTAAAAATAACTCAAAAATCAACCTGAGTTATTTGAGTGATTTATGGCTTTTTTTCCCATGCACCTCCAAAGCCCTAGATTTCTATAAAAACAAGGCTCAACTCTTCATAATTCATCTCTCTCAAATTTGCATCCACAACATCTCATATTTTTGCACAATCACGTTGGAGAATTAGAATTGGGAAAATCAAAGCTCTTGCGAATCGACACCTTTGTGAGATCAATTTCAAATTCATAGCTTTCATATTATTGTTAGAATTTTCATTCTCATATTATATCATTTCTAGATTAGCATTGCATATCAATTTCCATATTAGCATAGATTCATATCAGTTTTTCATATTATTGCATAGAAAATATTTTTTAAAAAAAAGATTAATTGCATTCATATTTCATATCAGTTTGGCATTCAAATCCTTCGTTTAGGTGTCATCTAGGTCACTGATCTCGATAACAATCTGAGAACATTAATCTCGCACCTACTAGAAGGCAGTAAATCGCTTGGTTAAATTAGATTTCAATTTTGCACGATTTTGATTTTTGCTAACCTCTAATATTTTACTGAAGTGTTGAGTCTACAGATCAGGTATAATTTTCACACACATATTTTTGGCACCCACTATGGGGCAACCCACCTTTACATGCTAGTTTTAATTTTTTTGGGGAGCTAAAGCCCTAAAGTTTCAATGATTTAATTCTATCTCTCAAACAGCTTGGATTTTTGCTCTAAATTTTTTTTTGTATGTTGGACATATATTAGAGAAGCTACAGTAAAAAATTTAGAATTTTTTGAGATGTTTTGAATTTTTAATAATTTTTTCTTAAAATTTTGGAAAAAATTAATATCTGACGCAAATCAGCATATTTTTCAGAAATTTTTGTATTTTCAAAAATATCTTTAAATTATATAGGGGGTCCATTCTTTGTATTTTAAATTTAGATGTAATATAATAGCTCAAATAATCAATTTACAAAAATTGGTCTGTTTTGATAAAACAGGTCTCTAGGGCACAAATGAATAGATTTTTCTAAAATTTTTACATTTTTGGAAAGCTCTCTATTTTTTAGCAGGGGTCTCTATTTTTAATTTCTATTTTTATGGCCAAAATCATAAAAGAAAAATTAGATCTTGTTGACTAGGTCAAATGCAGCAAAAAAAATAAAGTTTTGTGATGGGTATGCACTTATTTTTTTTACATGGTTCAATGAATGGTATGAGTTGTCATTTGGGTTAATTGCTAGTTATTATTGCTGATAATAATTGATTTTTAGAGCTAACCCTATGGTTTTCATAAGTTGAATATATTTTGCATATCTTGTTTGCTTGTTTGCTTGTTGGAGAGTTCGTCACTTGCTTGCATGGAAAAGCTCAACAATAATTGCTAAAAATCAAGTAAAATCTACTAAGTGCATTGCGAGGATCCCAGGTATTCTCCTTTATCTAATAAAATTTTGATTTGGACTTAAAATAAATCTCTTATGTGTTTGGCTTGTGTGCATCTTTTCATGCTTTTGTCTATTTCTACACACTTGCATAATTGATACTAGGTTGTGACACCTTAGGTATTTATTTAGCAGTCTTAGATACTTGTGATTGATCTAGATTTTTATTTTGGGTTATTGGAATCACTAAATTTTCCGGCCCCTCATTCCACCCCATGGTTGCAATCTCAGCGCCATAAAGGGGAGGGGTCTACAGGAGAGAAGTGTTAATTGTTCCACTTGGCAACCCTTTTGTGATTTTTAGGAACTCACTTGTTTTCTAAGTTGGGGGCTTGTTTTCAACTTGTGTGAGGTGTTAAGTGTTCCACCTTGTGGACTCATCTCATATTCTCTTTAAGCGTTAAGTGTTCCTCTTTCTGCTTTTTGGGTACTTTTGGTAGATTTTCTGGAAACATACATCTGTGCTCACATAGTAATTAGGCCCTATGAACACTATTTGTGATTCTTGAGAGATTGGATTCCCAGTGAAATCCTTCTTGATGATAGAATCCTTGTAGGTAGGGAGGATACTTAGTGCATTTCACATTCAACTTGGTTAGTGCATCTTCTCTTATTGATCGATACATTCTCTCCCAGGAGAGGTTGATAGATCACGTGGGGTAGACATCACGAGCTTTGGTGAATCAAAATTGGTTAGTGCATCTTCCCTTATTGATTGACACATTCTCTCTCTAGAGGGGTTGATAGATCACGTGGGGTTGATATCATAGACCTTGGTGAGACAAACTTTATCTTAGCATGTCGGATTAATCTGCTTGCTTTGTTTGGGTTAAAAGTGAAGAGGCATCAAAACCTTGGATCTGGAGCCAAGTCCCCTTGTGGTATACTATTGTGAGTCACCTTTAGAGAGGGTTAACCGTAGTGGAAAATTCCTTCATAGGGAAAACTACATTGACTGAACCTCAAGTGGTAATAGCCATTTTCGTCGTGGTAGTGATAGCCGCTATATAAATATCCTTGTGGAAGAAATCTCCATGGGTATGGTTCATTGTTGGGTTGTCAGATCTCCCTAGCAGCTCCTGAAGATTAAGTTCTCAGACTGTGTCAAAACCCTAGTGCACCAGGATTGGAGTTCACCCCTTTGGATCATAAAAGTTGCAGAGTCAAACCATTACTAAAAACCCTAGCGAGGCCAAATTTTCATTTTATAGGGTATATGTGCGTTATTGCAAAACATTTTTGGAACATACACAATTAGGACTTCTGAGGATTAGAACGAATAAGTCACTTAATTGTTCATGCGCAAGGTTGCTTTTGCCCTTGTTCATTATTTTCAGACATGCTTGAAATCATGTGCTTGCTATTTTGCGTGCTTGTTTATCTATCTGGTTACTGAAAATGAACAAATCTGTTACAATCCTCAAAATCTGGAAATTGAAATTTGCAAACAATTCAAATCTGAAAACTCAAAATTTGCAAAATCTGAAGTAAAATACTTTTCTAGAGTCAAAAGTCATTTCAAGAAGTCAAAAGTCATACGAGTTTTTCCAAGTGTCGTTTCATTACTGCCCAACTGTCGTATGGTAAAGAACCCAATGTCGTACGAGTTTCCATGCCAGAAAATTCTAAGAGTCAAAAAAAAAAAAAGTGCCTTGGTGAAAACCTGGAAACAGGCACCTTGGTAGCAAAAATAGAATCTCTGCTAAGATGGTGAAAACTCAGCAAACAGGTGCCACTTGTTTCAAAATGCTCCATCTATCAGTGCAATCTTGGTCTTTCCCAGCTTTTAGTCTTGCTTCAAGTTTGTAAATATCTCTCGGTTTGTTTTTGCATTTCCAATTTTTAATAAGTCAGTTTGTCCACCAATCTACTCGAGTGTCTGTATCCTATCAATGTTCAAACTTGGGGGCAATTAATGTCAACTCTTATGGTCTCAGGTATATCTTAGATGTATCATATCCAATCAGAGTCCTTCGAAGCTATATCTAAGTCAGTCAGTCAGTCTACTCTTTAGAAAGGATTTTGCATCTACAACACCAACATCAAACACAAACTGAAAACAATCTATGCTTTTTTACATGCTTTTATCTCCTTGTATGCTTACTGATTCGCATTGAGATTTTTGCATATTGTGTCCCTTCGAGCCCTTCGATGATGTCCTTTACAGGATTTAGAGAGTGATGACTGGGGGCATAATCTTTTCTTTGTCTTCTGCTTGTATGTGAAAATCTAACAACTTTGGAAATTCTGGATTGAAATGGTGTCCGACTATAAGAGCCTCTATCTCAAATTGGATGGCCATGCGTACCTCGACCATTGATACCCAGATGATTCAAAGAAGTATTGATCTAACTATTATCTTTTTGAGTGAGTTCTTTCTCCTACTGTGAAACACGATCTTACCTAAGGATGTGAATGATAAAGGGTCACTACGGGTAATTCACATTGGATTTAGAATGATCTCTTGGCTGTTTGATGTGTTTGTAATGCAAGGCGTATTCAGGTCATCACGAAATTTATGTTTTGATGCTTATACAAATTGCTATATCAAAATGGACATGATATTTAGGTCATCTTGGCGTTTGTGCCTTAGTGCTTATATCTAATCCGACATTCCGAAAACAAAATCAATATTCATATGTCCATGGTTGCCTAGCCAGTGGGTGTTGTATTGATTCTTGCACATACAAATCGATATTCATATGTCTATGGTTTCATAGCTAGTGGACATTGTATTGATTTATCCGGTTACCTAAAAGTTCAATGATGATAACAAATCGACACATGATCAGTGACTAGGTCCTAGGTCTTAGGTTGCATTTCATTTTGCATGTCTCTTTGCATTTTGCATGTTTGCATGATCTCACAATGGCTAAACGAACTTCAATGCTTAAACAATTCTTCAAATCGCATCTTCAAATCTAACAAGAGTTGAATCTCACACGAAGGTTCCTCCAACGAAACAACAAGTAGAATCCTTTTTCGGGATCAAAATCAAAATCTGAGATTGTTTATATTATTAACTACTTGCATATTTGACCTTCGATCATCACAGAAATCTAGAATTCAACTTAACTGATTATCTTACATCAAACTATCAAAATTTCAACTTGGTCAACTATGGTCAACTCATGGTTTAACCTAGTCAAACTTGGTCATCTGGACCTCTAAATGATGTAGAATGCATTCCCGAACGTGTTTAACCATTTCTCAAATCAATTAACATGCTTTTGAACTATCAACGCTAACTTTTCTTGTCAGATTTTAATTTTAATCCCGAAGGGGGCATGGTATTGCACATCATTCAAAGTCTGTAAATCAAATTCTATCAATCTTTCCTCAGTAATCAAGACAACAACCACATCTAGTTATTGATTCATCAAAAAACCTCATCGCTCGGGGCAAATCTATCATCACTTGGGGCATATCAGATTCATCAAGATCCATATCAATCTGGTATTCTCCTAATCTTGTAAATTGTATCAGTTTTTGCAACCATCAGATCATAGTGTTCTTTCCTTGGTTCTTCGGCAACTGAAGGGTTCAGATGTGATACCTGCTAGTTCTACTAAGATAATCAAGTCTAGAATAGGTCACTCACTTCTTAGCAATCCTAAGGTTTGGAATCAGGTGTTTTGACACTCTTTCGCAATCATCGATTCATCGCTGTTATAGTGAACATTATCTTTGGTCATTTAGGACCTTTTATCTCCATATCAAATCAATATCAATCAGCTTCTGTCTCATATCAATTATCAATTTCAAACATCAGTTTCATATCTTTATCAAACACAGACTGTCTTTGAACCACTGCGCTTCACACAGTAATTCAAAGAGGGGCAAAATGTAATACCCCAAAAATGGGCTATAAGTTCATTAATCTCCTATATCAACAATTCAAACGAAATCGACATCAAAGTCCTAACCTAAGGCACATCTGCACATCATCGAATCCTAATTGATTATCTTAAATTCTACATCGGGGAATATTCCTAGCAATATTCCTAATTATCTTAATTATCTTTAATTTAATAATTATTTGGCAATAAATCACATTTATCCTAAGTTTGATTAATTGAATATTTTCATATTTAATTAATTAGATTTAATATCTCGCCACTTAATTGTGTAATTAAATTTAATTCTATCTATTATTAATTGTATTATTTAATTTTGATAATAAATCCAATATCCTATGAATAATTGATTAAATTTTTATTTAATTAATTAAAGCGAGTTGTCATTATTTAATAATATAGTTTTTAATAAAAGTTTGATTAAATAATTGATTAACCCATAAATCAATTATTTATTTTCAAAAATCAGTTAAGTTGAGCATAAATCACTTTATTTATTAAATTAATTCATAAATAAAACATGCACAATCACAAAAGCAGACAACTATCAATTATCAATTAAAGCTAAACTCTATTTTGAGTTAAAAGTTAGCTTTTGCATATTTTTGTGAGTTAACTATCTTTTATTTAAAAATAACTCAAAAATCAACCTGAGTTATTTGAGTGATTTATGGCTTTTTTTCCCATGCACCTCCAAAGCCCTAGATTTCTATAAAAACAAGGCTCAACTCTTCATAATTCATCTCTCTCAAATTTGCATCCACAGCATCTCATATTTTTGCACAATCACGTTGGAGAATTGGAATTGGGAAAATCAAAGCTCTTGCGAATTGACACCTTTGTGAGATCAATTTCAAATTCATAGCTTTCATATTATTGTTAGAATTTTCATTCTCATATCATATCATTTCTAGATTAGCATTGCATATCAATTTCCATATTAGCATAGATTCATATCAGTTTTTCATATTATTGCATAGAAAATATATAAAAAAAAAGATTAATTGCATTCATATTTCATATCAATTTGGCATTCAAATCCTTCGTTTAGGTGTCATCTAGGTCACTGATCTCGATAAGTATCTGAGAACATTAATCTCGCACCTACTAGAAGGCAGTAAATCGCTTGGTTAAATTAGATTTCAATTTTGCACGATTTTGATTTTTGCTAACCTCTAATGTTTTACTGAAGTGTTGTGTCTACAGATCAAGTACAATTTTCACACACACAATCCCTAGTCCTCCTTTGGATTTGGGTAAGCAGACCTTATCCTAGGAGACAAGTGCCATTCTTCTCTTCTTCTCAACTCCAGTCTAGCAAAATTTTCTTTGGATTTTCTCAATAGCTTCAACAAACTTATTTGGGATTTGAAAGAGGCTAATAGCATAGATGGGAATACTCTAAAGTGAAGACTTTAACAATTAAACTTTACTTGCCTGACTGAGGAGAGCACCTTTCCAACCAGCAATTTTTTTGTGGAATTTGTCAACAATGGATCTCCAAAAGGAATTCGGAGGGTTAAGGCCAAGAGGAAGACCCAAGTAGGTAGCAAGGAGATGACCAATTTGACATCCCAAGATTCTGCTGATTTTCCCTTGCCTAGTTTTAGGGACATTAATGAAGTACAAAGAGCTTTTATTCCAGCTAATGGATTGACCAAAAGCTTTACTATAGTTGTTGAGGTAGGATTTAAGATATTTAGCTTTAGCAACTGAGTCTTCTCCAAGAAATATAGAATCATCCACAAATTATTGGTGGGAATAGACATAATTGGAAGATGGTCTCAAGCCCTTTAAATCTCTTCTCTGGACCGTAGGATCAATGTATCTTCCCAAGCACTCAACCATGATAACAAATAAAATAGGAGAGAGGGGATCCCCTTTCCTTAATCCCCTTGAGGATTTAGAAAAGGGGGTAGGGGAACCATTAACCAACATAGAAAAAGAAGCAGAAGTAACCAGTTGCATAAGGATCTTTGTACAACATCTGTTGAAGCCAAAGGTAAGGAGAGATCTCTTGAGAAGACTCCAGTCAACTCTATCATAAGCTTTAGACAAGTCAATTTTTAAAATAAATCCCTCTTTCTTGGCTATCACTAAGGAGTGAATATTCTCATGCACCATGATAATGGAATTAAGAATTTGTCTGCCCGGAACAAAACCATTTTGTTGATGAGAAATCAGCTTGGGGAGAAGAGTCAACAGAAGGGAGGTAATAAAATTGGAGATGATTTTATAAGAAGAGTTACACAAATTGATGGGTCTAAAGCTATCCATAGTATCAACCCCAACCTTTTTAGGAATAAGAGAAATGAAAGTGCCATTAAGTTCCTTGAGGATTCTTTTAGCACCAAAGAATTCTTTAACAACATTAGTAACATCTTTTCCCACAACTGACTTGTACATTTAGAAGAAAAACATGGGGAACCCATTGGCTCCTGGGGACTTACTACCTTCAAAAGATAAGACAACCTTTTTGATTTCCTTATTTGAAGGGATAGCTTTAAGAAAAGTGTTATCTTGCTTAGTAAGGATTTTGGGAATTTTGGCCAAGATATCCTGTGGAGAATTCTGATCCAGATCAAAATCTTGAGTTAGAAAATTTGAGAAGAAATCCTTTGCTTCCTTTGCAATATCCTCCTCCTTGTCTAGAAAAATGTTGTTAACTCTAAGCTTAGAAATTCTATTGGTAGCCTTATGCTTGATAGCAAATAGATGAAAGAACTTAGAGTTCCTATCTCCTTCATTGAGCTAGGTGTTGTGGGATCTTTGTTTCCAAAAAACTTCTTCCTTATGTACCATATCATGATATTTAATAAGAGTTTCACTTTCTTTTTCCTTGGGGATCTTCTCATAACTTGAAATTTGGACGGAGTCTTGGATATCTTTAAGGTCAGAAGTTATTTTGGCCTTGTTTGAAAAAATAATCCCAAAGACTCTTTATTCCAAATTCTAATGTTATCTTTCAGATGTCTAAGTTTGTTAGCCAATTTGTACATAGCTATGCCATTAATTTTAATTTTCCACCATTCATTAATTTTCAGATTAAGCTCCGGATGTAAGGTCGACATTTTCTCAAATCTAAAGGGGATTCATTTTCCTAGAAATAGGGTTAGCGATAAAAGAAAGAGGATAATGATCAGAACCAGCTCTGATAAAGGCAGTCAACGAGCAATAGTAATTTTGATACCAGTCATTAGTAATAAGAGCTCTATCTAATCTTACCTGGATCAAATCTTTTCCTTCTCTTCTGTTAGACCAAGTGTAGCTTATTCCTTGCAAGTCAATATCAATGAGAGCTTTTCTAGAAATGAAGTTCATAAGGTCAAGTCTATTGTCCAGATTTGGTTGGCTACCTCCAATTTTCTTATCTTCCTTCAGAGGAGTGTTGAAATCTCCCAACACAATCCAACTTTCTTTTACAAAAAGACTTTTGGCTTGATCAATTTTCAACCAAATTTTTTTCCTTTCATTCTTAGAATTAGGAGCATAAATATTAGTGAGAACCCAAGAAGTGTTATCTTTAAGATGATGAAATCTAATACTGGTCATGTTATTTTCTTGAGAAATAACTTCTCCCTCAATACTATTACCATTCCAAAAAGTAGCAATGCCACCTGAAGCACCTTCTGAGCTACCCCCAATAATGTAGTTATCTTTAAAAAACTTAAGGTTAGTCTCTTGAATCAAAACTATATCCTCACTATTGTCTCTAACCATATTCCTAATAAGATCCTATTTATGAGGATTGTTTGATCCTCATATGTTCTAGGTTATGATCTTCATTTCTTTTTAGATTTGCTGACCTATGAGATGGTAGTTAGGGTACCATCTACAATGTTTCTAGCCATTTCCTTGTTCCTAGTTCTGATAGCTGAAGGTCTCCCTGGTGGAGATAGTTGAATCTTTCCAACATCAGGATAGTAAGTTTTAAGTTTATTTTGGGACTTATAGGTCTGAGGTTTTTGACCTTTCTTCCTTTCCACTCTGTTAAAGCCTTTTTCACTTGTGCTTTCACCCAGGGATTTATCTATATTATCTGGATCCCCCCATTTAGGATTCTTTCTTGTATCATCTATCATTTCCTTTTGTATAGGAGTAGTTTGAGACATATCAGATAAGCTTGGTCCCAGAACTATGTCTTGCTGAGCATTGGTAAAAACAATATCCCCCTCTTTAGCTGGTGTTTTGATAGTCTGACCAGAATCTATATCTTGTTCCCCTAGGGTACTCCTCTCTTGGTGAAGTTGTTCTTTAGATTCCTAGTTTGAGGATTTTTCTTCCTTTTGGCTTTCCATTGAATCTTGAACAAAGCCATCTTGAATAAACTTGGTGTCTTCAAGAGGGCTCTATTTCTCCTTTTCCCCATCCAGTTCTTTAGGATTTGGGTCCTATTCCTTTTCTAGATTAGGTGCTTCATTGTTGCTTTCTCCTTTATCTTCCTTGCCATCCTTAGAAACTTTGCTGGTCTTAGGTCCTAAAACCCCATCGGAGGATTCCCTATTTTTTCCTTTGGGTTTCCACACCTTTTTCTATTGAACCTTCTTAGCAATGTTATACAAGCACTATTTAGCCCGGTGTCCAACCTTCTTGCATTTGAAGCACAAAAAAGGAATTGTTTCATACTCTAGTTTTTGAACCCATTTTCCCAACTTTGATTCCATTTCAATTTCCTCAGGCATATCTGCCTTCTGTGCTATACCCACACATATTCTTGTGTGAATCAATCTTCTTCTAGAGATAGTAATAGAGTCACTAGAAAGTTCTCCAAAAGATTTAGCAATTTTTGCAAAAACATCCTCATTCCAGTATTCAAGGGGGAGACTAGGAAGTTTCACCCAGGAAGGAATTTGAAATATGAAATCCTCATTGATAATCATGTTTGGATACCACTTCTGGAGGTACATAGTGCTTCTTCCTATACACCAAGGGCCACTGCTAATAGTCTGCTTCCTATCTTCATCGTAGGAGAAGAAAAAAGATAAATAGCCTTTATGCATAGCAAAGACATTAGCCTATCCTTTGAGATTCCATTTTATCTTAAGAAAGGCCCAAACAACTTCGATGTTAGGTTTGAACCCTATGAAGCGCCCAACTAAGGAGTTTTCCATAGATTTGATGTTATGGTCAATGAACTGGTCAGGGATAGATATAGCATATCTCCCTTCAGATAAGTTAGAGGTAACCTTAATAGGGGGAAAGCTTGACTTACCAGAGGGTTTTATCCCAAATAAAGAGGACCATTTAACTTTATCCAGACCCAAAATGGGTCCCGCTCTTGGGTCCCTGAGATCCGTTGGGCCATCTTGGTCTTTGTTATCTGTGTCTTCACCAAGTTGATCTATAAGGATTCCCCCAGAGGTAGAAGATCCTACATCTCCAGAGGAATCAGTCTTGGTAGGAGTCCCACGCATAGATAGGTTTGAATTCTAGTTTCCTGCTTGAACACCATCGCTCCCTAGTCACTCCCCACTCCCACTCCCACTCCCGCTTGCCATTTTCATTGTAACAGTGGGTAAATTATGTATAATACTTGATTGTATACACCAATTTCTATTCTTGAGAAACCTTGGAATGATATCAGTATGTATTTTGTTCTTAGACTACTGAGGACATCAAGAGGTAATGATTCTATATTTGTTATTCTGGATATATTTTCTAAGATGACACATTTCATATCTTGTAGGAAAACATTATATGAAATGCATATAACAGATCTTTTCTTTAAGGAGATGGTTAGATTGCATGGATTACCAAAGATTATCATCTTTGACTAAGACAATAAGTTTGTTGGTTATTTTTAGAAGATTCTATGGAAAAATTTGGGTGCTAGGTTGAAGTATAGTTCTACATTTCATCCATAGATTGATGGACAGATATAGGTTGTAAATAGAACTTTGGGTAATTTGTTGAGATGCATAATTGGATACAAATCAAGTAATTAGGATTCTATGTTGGCACAAGCAGAATTTGCATACAATAATTCAATGAATAGGAGTATTGGAAACCCACCTTTGAGATTGTTAATGGTACACAACTGAGAATTATATTAGATTTGAAGAAAATTGCTGGAGAAGAGAAGAAAAGTATTGGAGGAGAAGAATTTTCTAAGTTCATGAAGATATTACATGAGGAAGTGAAACATAAGTTGGAACATAGTAATAAAAAATACAAGGACATAGAAGATAGATCAAGAAGACATAAGAATTTTGCAGCTAGAGATGAAGTAATGGTTCAGTGGAAGAAAGGTAGATTTCCTGTTGGAACCTATGGAAAATTAAAGATGAAGAATTTTGGTCCCTGCAAGATATTCAAAAAGTTTGACAGTAGAAATGCTTATCAGATTGATTTATCCAATGACATAGATATATCACCTATATTAAAAATTGCATATTCATATGAGTATCATGAATATGATTAAGAATTGATAGTACCGAATGACTATCCTAAGAATCAGACATAAGAAGTTGAGAAGGTTTTAGAACAAAGAGTTGGTAGAGGCACAAGAGAAAAAGAGTACATGGAATATCTAGTAAAGTGGAAGAACATACCAATTGAAGATAGTTCATGGATTTCACAATCTGAGTTGGATTCATCTTAGGTTGTACCTATTGCATGATTCATAGAATCATTTCAAAAAAACCATGGGTGTTTGATGTAGGAGCATCTTGGGTTCTTGAAAATCTTGTATCGCCAAAAATATATTAGAGTTGTTAGATGTTCTTGGTAGCTTCTTTTGGCTCTTGGTGAAGTATTCTTATTTCCACTGATGGGGTTCAATTGCTTCTTGGTTCAGTCATTAACCGAGTTGGTTTGGTTCATTCACCAAGTTGGTTTTGGTTGCTGGGTAGTCTTGCTCACTGAATGGTTTATTTTGATTTTTGTTGAGGCCAACTTTCACATTTAACTTTGGTCATGGATTTCATGGTTGCATTGATCATTGAGAAGCATGTGAACCTAGATCTAGGTCATACCTTTCTCCAATGGTTGATCTAATTCGATCTTAAAGATGACTTGTTCGGTGGTCTCTTGTATAAATAGATTAGTACGTTCAAAATCTTAGGGAGTTTGAGAGGAAGATAGATTGGAGAAGATATAATTGAATATTTGATCCTTGCATGTATGAGGACTGTTTGTATTTTAATTCTATTGTACTGGTCGTAACCAGGAAGGCCTTACAACCTGATATGTATGAAGTTTCTCATGAATAATAAATAAAGTTTATGCATTCTCTCTCTCTATCTATTGTTGTTTCTTTTGATTATTTTTTCTACAAGGATGTTGGTAGTTGGGTGTGCCTTTGGCCGCTTCTCCATCCTTCCCTTGCGTCATGCACCCACAAAAAAAAATCTACTATGAGATGTCCCCAAGAAAGGACAAATCAAGATAAATAAACACATGAAAAAAGAGATCATGCACTACTACATTTGAGGCAAAATTTTGACAGACACTTCCGATGGGTAAATTTTTTTTAATGAATTTGTTATTTTTTTAAAATAGGCCCCAATGGTGTCAGTATTCTAATGGGTTTTAAATTGACCATCGAAATTTTGACAATTTCGGGTATACATAAAAAAAAACGTGAAAATCATTTTTATTTCGATTGGCATAGAAAAGGAGTGGGAGAAAATGAGCCAAAGCTGAGCGCGAGAGAAGGTATGTGATTTCTTCATCTTTTGAGCCTCTGGCATCATATTCAACTGCAAATTTCAAATGCATTTCATTTTATTTGATCATGAATGCTCTCTAAAATGATCGCATTTGACTGGTGTCATATCCTAGCCAGTGCTTTATCTCTATTATTTGATGTTATTGGTGCTTGTTCTCAAGGATATCGATTCACTATTTTGAAATGTTTGGATTCATGTTTGTTGATATTACTGGCACATTTAATGATGCCATTGTATATTTATGAGATTCTCACTGAAATGATCACATTGTACTAGTGTCATGCCCTAACTTGTGCTTTAACTCCATTATTAATTGTTATTGGTGCTTGTGCTCAAGGGTATCCATTTTTTTTGAAATGTTGATTGTGGTTATCAAATGGACATCCCGTGAGCTTCTCGCTATGGACCATTTGTATTGATAGCTTAGGGCATAAAATGTATTGTATCATTGATAGTTGAGACTTTGTTAAAAGGAAATAGGACAAAGAACAATTTTGATTTAGTGCTTTAACTCCATTATTTGATGTTATTGGTGCTTGTGCTCAAGGATATCTATTTTTCCAAAATGTTGACTGTGGTTATCAAATGGACAACTCGTGAGCTTCTAGCTAGGCGCCATTTGTATTGATAGCTTAGGGCATCAAATGTATTATATCATTGATAGTTGAGACTTTGTTAAAAGGAAATAGGACAAAGAATGATTTTGATTTAGTGCTTTAACTCCATTATTTGATGTTATTGGTGCTTGTGCTCAAGGATATCCATTTTTTTGAAATGTTGACTGTGGTTATCAAATGCACAGCCCATGAGCTTCTAGCTAGGTGCCATTTGTATTGATAGATTAGGGCATCAAATGTATTGTATCAGTGATAGTTGAGACTTTGTTAAAAGGAAATAGGAAAAAGAATGATTTTGATTTAGTTTCTCTATTTTGATCCCTAAGTGGCTTACAACCGTAGAGAAGTATATGCAAATTTACAGATGTAGCTGCAAGATACATAGCAACCAATAATTCACAAGAAATCTATGCATCCAATTTGAATAGCAATTAATACAAAGAAATAGGGTCCTCGAATGGCCGAGTCATCTGGACCTTGACTGTCCCCTCAACTAGTGACCCTTCAAAACTAGGTTATCATGCAATCAGTGAGTGATCCTTCATTCTCCTGGTTTGCCCTGCATCCAAACATATTGGAAATACACAATACAATGATAAAAAGCCTTTCACAATCCCCCTTCCCTCAAGGAACACTATCAACATCTAGACTTGAATGTCCCGTTAACCAATGACCCTTCAAAATTGGGTTATCATGTAATCAGTGAGTGATCCTTCATTCTCCTAGTCTGCCCTACATCCAAACATATTGAAAATACATAATACAATGATAAAAAGTCTTTCACAATCCCCCTTCCCTTAAGGAACACTATCAACATCTAGACCTTGATTGCCCCCTCAACTAGTGACCCTTCAAAACTGGGTTATCATGCAATCAGTGAGTGATCCTTCATTCTCCTGTTCTGGCTTGCATCCAAACATATTGGAAATACACAATACAATGATAAAAAGTCTTTTACAATCCCCCTTCCCTCAATGAACACTATCAACATCCAGACCATGACTATCCCCTCAACCAGTGACCGTTCAAAATAAGGTTATCATGCAATCAGTGAGTGATCCTTCATTCTCCTGGTCTGCCCTGCATCCAAACATATTGGAAATACACAATACAATGATAAAAATTCTTTCACAATCCCCCTTCCCTCAAGGAACACAACAAGTGATCCTTCTTCTTATAAGCCATATCCAACATTTCACTGAAGTCACGACCAAGAATGAAGATCACCTTACCCATACCATTCATGGATTCTAAAATGTTGTTCCAAACTCCTAAAAACCTTTTTGTTGCTTCTTGTTGCCCCTCCCTGATTAAGACCCCCATCATCCTCAAGATGGTCTTTATCACCTATAGTCTCAATTTCATGGATAGGGGACATGTAAATATCTTTAAATACTTCTTCTACCACAATGTCCTCCTGCTCCATCTTATTGATCTTCCTAGCTAAAGAGGATGAATCCACACACAATAACCCAAAATGAAGGGTTTTGTATCCTTTAATGAATTTCAGTCACTAGTAATGCATGGACAATCAAACCAGTAGTCTCTAAAGCATTAAATAAGTGAATATGAATGTTTGAAAACTTTCCTCTCAACTTCCCCAACCACTCCTAATCAGTTAGAGGGATATTTATAGAATCTCTACTATTCCTATCCTTACCAACAATTCTTAAACATACTTTATTTGATATGATAATAATATGCTAAATTGAACCAATGACATGTTCTTTGTGTGGTACAAAGAAGATTTGGCTATCAAATCTTCCTTCGTGCAAGCTGAGCATGAGAGAAGGTATGCAATTTCTTCATCTTTGATTGGTATCTTTGACAGGCAACACCTTTGGAACCTCTGGCATCATATTCGACCGCAAATTTCAAATCCATTACATTTTATTTGATCATGAATGCTCACTAAAATGACTGCATTCTATTGGTGTCGTGCCCTAGCCCCTACTTTATCTCCATTATTTGATATTATTGGTGCTTGTGCTCAAGGATATCGATTCACTATTTTGAAATGTTTGGATTCACATTTTTTGATATTATAATTCATCATATAAGATAAAGTATGTTTAAGAAGTTTTAGTGTCTAAACACTCAACTAATCCCTCTAACCGATTAGGAGTGGTTGGGGAAGTTGAGATGAAAGTTTTCAAACATTCATATTCACTTATTGAATGCTTTAGAGACTACTGGTTTGACTATCCATGCGTTAATGTTTAGAAGAGATCAATAAAGTATTTAAAGACATTCTTACATGTTTGGAGAGGTTTGAGAGGCCCTTATCATGACTATACCCTCACAAACAATGGTATAGAGTAGTTTTACTAAGTTTCCTTTCTCTATGTTGAGGTTTCCTTTCTCTGTCGTAGGGGTACAGTCAGAGGGTTCATTGACAAAATGATCCTTTGAATGGTTACTATAAATATGAATGATTTGATATAGCATATTTCTCATTTTACTTGAAGTTTGGAATAGCTTGTGCAAGGGTGAAAGTACTTTTGATCATTTTGGTTGTGACTATTCCTCTACATAGTTAGGAAATGTAACTGTCTAATGATTATACGTAATTTTGAATGGATTAAATGCTTTATTCTTGGTATAAGTGAATGGAAGGAATAGTGTTGGTGTTAGGTTTCATTTATTATTGAATTCAATGGTTTCCAAGATGTGTTGAGGATTTGCTCCTTGTTTAATGTTAACTGTTCCTGCACAATCCACTCATACAATAGCGAAATGCTATGTGATTGACAATTTCATACAATTGATCCTTTGATCTGTATTAAACAGATTAGAATTTTCAGCATATTATTATCATTCTATTTCTTTGTTGTAAACATGCCATTGGTTTAGTTTTGTAAAAAAAATTTGTGTTAATTTTTTTTTTCTATTTTTTACATTTGATAACCACAGTCAACATTTCAAAATAGTGAATAACATCAAATAATGGAGATAAAACATGGGCTAGGGCACAACACTAGTAGATTAATAGAAATAGAATGATAATAATATGTTGAAAATGCCTCACCCTTAGGTTCAAACTCTCATTGCTGCTCCCTAGCTATCAATTCCCTTAAGGAACACACTATTCCAGCTAGTGTTCTCATTACTTTCTCAAACCTTTGCAAGTAAAGAACATTAGAGTTGTATAATACATTGTTAGTATCCTCTTTCAATGGGTCCTAGGCCTTTGGGTCCATGGAGAGGAAATATATTACAAAATACTCTTCAAAATAAAGGAAAAATTTAGCAAATTCAGTCTAACTCGTTGTAGATGAAGGAACAGTCATGCTAATAGTTCCTCTAAGTCTTCCAAAACATTTATTGAACTCCCATAAAGTCCTATTAGATCCCCAAATTTCTTAATCCAATCAACTTACATCAGGATCATGGGAAAATTCAAAGGATTAAAAACATTACTTGGAACAGTCACTGGTTTTACCAGTCAAAACATAAGGAACATACTTTTAAAGTGCTCACAATACATTCAATGATGAAATGAATGCTTGGAGATTACTTACTATTCCATCCTTGAATTTAGAAACCAAAACAATAAGTAAAGAAGCCTTTCAACAATGCATAACACAATGGACTTATAGATTTAAACTTCTATTTTTATTGAATCTTAGTTGCTATTGTACACTCCAGGCTTAAGTCCCTCATACAATGACTTCCAAAGGTTACATATAACTCCATCATAACTTCCCCAACCATGAAGAACATAGGTGAAGAACTTGATGGTTTCATGTTTTAATCTTTAAGAACTTGATCAAGAACATAGGTTTTAATGAAATATCAATTTGATTTGCAAAGTTTGTGTTCTTTACAAGTTTGAAAGGCTCTAACACTTACTAGGGTGGATGTGGATGTGAAACCTTATGCTTTTACTACTAAGTATTTGTTTGTTGGGCATACTGATTATAAGTACTTGACATATATCACAAATGTTGCTAATTAAGGTTGGCGGGGTGATTACACCTATCCTAAAAAAAGACTATCAAATCATTATGCTTTCAAATCAATTACCTATGATGTATCCCTTGCGAGGGAGAGAAGCCAAACACATAAAGAACATGCACATAAACATAACAACTAAAAAAATTCAATGGAATACACCAAGAAGTACCAAATGATGAATGCTCAATTGTTGTAATGGCAAAGAATTAGAACCGTCCATTTTTAGAACTTGATTTTCTAGTCTAAATGATTTTTCTATAGTCATAATGATTTTTCTAGAACTTGATTTTCTATTCTTAATGATTTTTCTATAGTCCTAATGATTTTTCTATAGTCTTAATGATTTTTATTTCGTCCTAATGTTTGTTTCTCTTGATAAATTAGGCCTTGAATTTGAATTTTTATTCACTATTTTATTTCAGCTTGATATTTCATTCATTTTTCATATACACAGAGACTACACAAAAAATGAGCTATTTGATTAAGGTTAACTATTCATGATTGTAAATAGTCAATATTTCTAATGGTACTCCTTGGTGTATTCCATTTTAAAATAATCATGTTTCTATGGCTATGATAAATGTCCCTTTGTGTTGAGAAAATTAGAGTTGAAAAAATGGTTCCAAACAAATCATCCTTCTTCCACCAACATTCTAGTCAATGTACAAGTAACGAGTCGTTCCATTCAAGAAAGACCATGTCTGACAATATCAACCCAGAACAAAATAAGGAGTATGTAGAATTTAGTAATTGTATCTTCCATTAGAGCCACTTCATATGTATAGGTGATGAACATGCATATTTTCTTGAGCGCTAATGGGAGCTTACCCAACAACACATGTACTATTGTGAAAATCACCACAAATCTATTTGTTGTTGGGTCTAGCTCCCAACATTGCCTGGTCAAATATGCATGTTTTTCACCTATGCATATACCTTCTATGATCAACTCTTATATGCATAGGTGATGAACATTTATATTTTCCTAAGCAGTACTTTGAGTATTCCTCCAACATGTGTACTATTGCAAAAATCATCACAAGTCCATTTGTTGGAGGAAATCTCAAAGTGCACATGTTTGGAGGTCTGATGGAAACAAGAGAATTTGAAGAGTCACGAGTCTTAAGATTGTAATTAATATAGCCAAGCTTCATTCAATGGTACATTCAAACATGAAACAAACCATTCTTAAACTAGATTAAACTAGTAAACCAAAGGACATACTAATTATAATAAACTAGTAAACCAAAGGACATGCTTTTACTACTAAGTCTCTATTTTTTGGGCATACTGATTATAATTACTTGACACATATCATAAATGTTTCTAATTAAGGTTGGTAGGATGATTATGCCTATCCTAAAAAAAGACCGTCAAATCATTATGCTTTCAAATCAATTACCTATCGACATATCCTTTGCGAGGGAGAGAAGCCAAACACATAAAGAACATGCACATAAACATGATAGCTGAAAAACTTAAATGGATTAAAAAAAGAAGTACCAAATGATGAATGCTCAATTGTTGTAATGGCAAAGCATCAGAACCGTCCATTTTTAGAACTTGATTTTCTAGTCTAAATGATTTTTCTATAGTCATCGTAATGTTTTTTCTAGAACTTGATTTTCTAGTCTTAATGATTTTTCAATAGTCCTAATGATTTTTCTATAGTCTTAATGATTTTTATTTCATCCTAATGTTTGTTTCTCTTGATAAATTAGGCCTTGAATTTGAATTTTTGTTCACTATTTTATTTTAGCTTGATATTTCATTCATTTTTCATATACACGAAGACTACACATGATGATAAAAAAATGAGCTATTTAATTATTCACTGTTCATGATTGTAAAAGGTCAATATTTCTAATGGTACTCCTTGGTGTATTCCATTTAAAAATAATCATATTTCTATGACTATGATAAATGTCCCTCTGTGGGCCTATGAACTGTGGGCTTAGTTCCATGTTTTCTTTCATTCTTGCATTTGAAATGTTAAATATGGGCTGCATACAGAGGTATTATGTGTATGGTTGTTGGTGATTATTTAATTGCAATATTTTCTTTTTATTTTTTTTCTTTGTTTTCTTGTTGTTTCTTTTCCATTTCTACAATATGGACATGTACTTTGCTTTGAGCATTGTGCTTTATGTTGTGGGCTACGAGGCAGAGCCATTAGGCCTCTGTGATAGTTTGAAGCTATTTACCCTATTGATGCCCTAGGGGAAGTGGAGTTGAATCTTGATGAAAAGGAAGCTTTGGCTGCAATTAAGAAGAAGAAGAAGATTCTTATCATCAAACACAGATTGAAGAAGAGTACTGCTAGCATGGGAAGACATATTTCTAGCCTGGGCTTGGATCCTTCGACATATTTTTCTTGGGAAGCTAATTTCTTATCTATCATCTACTTCATTGTTATGAAGCTAATTGCCGTAGGATCTAGGCCCAAGCTAGAAAGGTGTCTTCCCAAACACATAAAAAACATGCACATAAACACGATAGCTGAGAAACATAAATGTATATATCACAACATCTGAGAAACATAAATGTAGGCATCATGGTCACAATTTTTTGGAGACAACATAATTGAGTTGTATACCCAGACGATGCAAAGAAACTACTACTCCTCCGGTTCCAGAGGAGTAGTGGTTTCTTTGCATCATCCGGGTATACCACTCAAATTGTGTTGTCTCCAAAAACTTGTGATGATGATGCCTACATTTATGTTTCTCAGTTATTGTGTCCCAGGACCCCTTATGACCCTTTATGACCCCTAAGAATACACATCTTAGAGGTCTTAAAATGTCGTAAAGGGTCATAAGAGGCTCCTAAGAGGGGCCAGATGAGTTTCCACCTTCACGTAGTTGGCCCTGTTAAGTAGAGAATCATGTTAAACTATTCTCGAAACAAAGAGAAGCTCAATAATTTAAGGTCTCAGTCCACAAAGATGGTGAAAAATGATGAGAATCAATGATGGAGAGTTTTTAGATATTGAGAAGATGTATATGGAGTGGAGGCCATAAGGGATTTTTGTGGAGATTTTCTAGAGAGGGTTTCTAGATTGAGTACTAGTGCAGAGATGATGATTCAGTAATACATTTATAAAACCTTCACAAATATCTTTTTTTTTACCTCCACTCATACCTCTTCTCAGAATCTAGAAACTTTGGATACTATTTCTCATCCATGCACAAAATTAATTTTGAGAGACTGGGATCAATTATGAGAAGGTAAACAACAAGATAATTTTATTGTATCTTTCAATATTTCTTTTACCCATTCATATTTTCTGCCTTCTATTATATTGGATATTGTGTAGTGTACATAAAGGCAAGGTGATGATTATTCTCAATGATCGACAGGTATAAGTCTTCTAGCCCTTACCTAGTAGCTAGGAATAAAGATAGTAGAGCTCAAGAGACCATCATAGTTGGTCTCCGTCCTTGGTCCATATACTGAAAAAACATTTTAAATTTTGTTAGCTCATAAAATGTGGTGATTTGAAAGAATTTAATGAATGATATTTTCATGTATAACATACATTATTTTAGTTTGACGTTGAACGAATTTATCTACTTCACACACTTGTAGACATCGAGAAAATCCATAAAGAAGCATCACCTCCCATGGCTTGAGTAATGTAGGCCATGGGAGGAGATGCTTCTTTATCGCTGTGTTTGATGTCTACAAGTACGCAGAGTTAATAAATTTGTGCAACGTCAACTTAATAATACACATTATCATGAAAATATTCTATTAAATTCTTTCAAATCCACTCATTTGATTAGCTAATGAAATGTAAAATGTTTTGTCAGTATATGGACCAAAGAAGGAGACCAACTATGATGGTCTCTTGAGCTTTGTTTTCTTTACTATGCTAATCCATTGCTTTTTCGATAAATAGTAAAGCATTTTTGATAGACACGCCATACGTCCGATGGATTGTCCTATCGGTAGTATATTATAGACCATCGAATATTTGACCAGGTTTGAAAGATATGTGCGACAAGACTGCTATACCTCCAATGGACTATCATGTCAAAATATATTACATATCTTTCACCTTTCTGACTGACAAACTATCGTAAAAATCATTTTTTACGCATCAGTCCCATAGTAAAATTGTTATTTATGTGCCCAATTTTGATGGGTAATGATGTTGGAATACCGACAGTTATCACTCCTATCACTATTTCCAATGCAAAAATGGTGACAGACACATGTGTTGAAAGTCTGACAAATAGGCGTTGCAAATTTGACAAATGGCCATTGGAATTTGGTCTCAAATGTACTAGTGATGAAAGGGATCTACTAAGTTTGGGGTCAGTATGATCATATGATAATACATGATATATTATATCAAAAGGAACTAGGATAACCAATAATTATGGAAGAATGTCACATAAGAGCTACAAATAAGAGTCTTTTTGGGATGGATTCATAGAGACCAAAATAATAAGTAGCTATCATTTTTCATCATCCCCAATTAGACAACATAAAGTTACATTTAAAAATAGTAGCACATGCATAAAATAATATGTAACAACATATAGAAGAAGTGAGATAGAAATAGAGGAATGTTTATGACATTGTGATTCATTTATCACCTTGTGCCAATAGAGAAGAAAAGGTCATTTAAACAAATCTAAACACAACATATAGCATGCAGAACATCACAGCAAAAGTACATTACAACAAGAAAACCCATGGAATCCACTACACAAGAGGAGCTAGTCAAGTGTATTGCCTACCCCCATCTCAACTTGTAGTGTTTAGGGTAGGTGAACAACATGAAAGAAGAGCAACATCAAGCACACTAGATGGAACAAGAGCCTATTTCAAACAAAGACCATGTTGTGAAGATGGGTAACTTTGATCATCACTAGTATTAAGAGATAATTTTTGTAAGAACATAGCATGTAAATCATGATTAAAACCAATAATCTCAAACATATCATCATAATAACTAGCACAAATATTATCATTAGTTTCATAAAAATCATCATCATAAAGAGTATATTCTTTATCCAAGCTAATTATAATAGACTCTAAGCTGCAAATAGAATTATCATGTTTGTTCAATTTCATATTTTTCAAGTTAACTTCCTCCTTTAGCTCAAGCATAGGTTGATCAAATGGAATCAAAGCAACAATAGGTATTTTAAGTAAAGAAATATTTTGGGAAGAAAATTGATGGGCTCTAGCATGATGTTTATGATGGCGGTCATGAGTATGAAAGTTACATTTGGTTTTTCTAGAAATTGGGTTTGGTTCAGGATCAATCAACATTGAGTCCTTTTTTTTCTTTTTTAGGAAGAATGGAAGCAACCACACTAGGTTAATAGATATCATTGGAAATTTTTTTATAAGATATAGGAGTTGGAACTAAATTATGTATAAGAGGTGTGGGAATAAGACCACATCGAGGAAAAGGAGATGGAATATCCTTAGGTTTTCTAAGTTTCCAATTTTTTTTTGGATTTTGTAGGCTTGATATGATCAAAAGATATTATCTCTATGAGCACGAGTTGGTTGAGGTATGGAAGGCCAAAATAAATCAAGTTCAACATACTTTTGAGGCACTAAAGGCTAATAGAGGATAACATCAGTCCAGAGAATCTATCAAAACAATATTTTCTAGATTCATGAGTTTTGGGGACTACTCCTCAGGGGGAGAAGTCTTATGGCTATTTCTTGGTTTGGAAATTTTGATATCTTTGGTCATTTTCCATTGATGTCAAAGAGGAAGAAGTTGTGTGAAAAACATAAGCAAGATCAAAGATTGTAGAGATTGTGTTGAAGTTGGATATCCAGAGTGACCAAGTGTATATATTGCAACTATACTTTCAGAGTGATCAAGTTGATATAGAATTGAATTAGTCCATTGATCGGTTTTTCACTACATATGATGCCATCAATGCCAAAGGGGGAGATTTTTGGAAGATTGTTGAGCATGTCAAATTTTTTGATTTGGGTGTGATAACATTAATGTTTTGTCATTGATGTTAATATATTTGTTGCTATCTCAAACAGTGTATTCACGATGTTTGGTAAGAAGGATTTTATTTTTTTAAATGTTATGTTAAAGATCTTGAGATGTGATGGTGAGGTATTGTTCTGAGTTTTCTATAGATTGTCTACATAGGTTTGTAGAAGTTGGTTCAATAGTTTGAGTAAGATATGACTGAGTTTCTTGTTACTGATGTCATAGTACTATTGTAAATTGTGGATGAGTTTTTGTTTTGGTATGAATTGGATTTGATGTTTCAAAGGTTGCAAAGTTGGTGATTGCATGTTTCCTTACCATTGTGTTCACAGTAGGTGAACTATTCATGATTCATATTACACCAAGATATCTTTTTCTATGTCTGAGTTTAGTATCTTAGTGTTCCTTTTGATCATAGATGAAGATGAGTTTGGATTTCGTATTGGAGATGATGCAAAGGTTCTAGATGGTATTCATATTTCTTGTTGGTGTTCTTGGATTGTGTGATGATTTTTTTGTTGGTTTGCATCGACTGAGATGATCAATTTTGTTTTTTTGGTATCATGTTTTCATGTCTTCGTTTAGGTCCTAGTTGACTTGATGAAGTAACGTGATGTAATTATTAATGATACTTTGGTAGAACTTATGCATGTTCAAGGTTGAATATTTGGGTCCAATCTAAGTCTTAAGTGACTTGATTTGGATTGCATTGGAGATTGAGCATATTTTTTATACCTTTTATTGTATTAGGTCTTATCCAACCTAGTGGTTGACTATTCTTTGTAATCATATAAACAAGAGATCATTTTGTAATTGAGAGTATGTAAGCATGAGAGAGGATTGTGTATATGTGTGTTTTGCACTTTAGGCAGAGTTTGTACTTCTTTAGAATTTTATTGGCATAGGAGATGATATTTCATTTTAGTTGTTAAGGACTATATGTCCACCCCATCATAATTGAAGATAGATCAGTGAACCTAACTGATGGCCAGATTTGAGATTGTATTGTGAGAAGTGGTCTCTAGACAATGAGCCTAATGATTGGGCTGTAAGCCTATGGTTGCAATTGCATCCTTTGTTCTCTATTTTTCTCTTAACCGGGTAGTACTTTTAACAAAGTACACTCATCTAGTGAGTTTGACTCCCACTGGGGTTTTTTGTTAGCCAAGTTTCCTTGAGAACAATATTTTTATTTTGGATCTTGGGTTTATTATTTATCTTTCAGATCTAAGTAGCTTAAGTGAAATTAAAGTAATTAAGTACACACAATTGATTCACCCCTCATCCCCTCCTAGTTGGGCGTGCCTCCTTTTTGAGCCTAACAAAAATGATGATGACAAGAGTAGAGGTTGTAACTGTGATAAAAAGGAAGATACATGCAAAAATAACTTTTTCATTGGAGGACATGTGGATCTATATGTCGTATCTTGAGGAAAAATGGAAAGTTGCAACAATAATCCCTGTGAATATCGTTGTATAAATGAAAAACCCCCATTCAAACTCTAAATATACAATATCTTTGATTTCAAAATTTTGAGCAACTCACGTTTTCATAACATTTGTACTAAAAAGATGATATAAAATATTGTTCTCTTTCAAGAACTTGTGACCTTTAAGTCACATTAGCTATCGAATTCACTTCATTCTTTATATTTTTAATAATTATCAAGCTAATCCCATCATACGAAATCATGGGGCATACTTTTTTTATTCATTCATTTCATATAACATAATTTGTCAAATGTCTCATCTACTAATTTATTTAAAAGGAAAAGAAAATAAAGAGCATAGATAAATTAGAAATATAATATTTTATAAAATATAAAATAAAAATAAAAGTAAAATAAAAATAGCTATTAAAATTTAATCTAAACGATAATTATAATTATTAATGTGTTTGTCTATAGTGAAGGCTAATATTAATAGAAAATGTCAAATGATTATATATCTAAAAGTTTCATTCAAACAATTATTATTTTACTATGAAGAAAAAATTGTTTAGATAAATCTATTTTATTTTCAACCCTTTTAAATATACACTCAATAGAATGAAATGATGAAAGGGATCTATTAACATAAATTTTCACATGTATTATTTTAATTATATTTAAAAGTTAAATAATAGAATTATTTTATACTATGAAGGGAATTTAGATAAAGATAATATATGTTTTTAATTGTACTAAAATAAAAATTTAAAATATGTTTGTGTATTTTGTTTTTAAATATTTAGAAAAGAAAAGACATAACTATAATATAATTAGTATCTTTGTTTATGGTGAAGACTACCTTTAATACAAAATAATAAATGGCCATCTACCTAAAAATAACACCCAAATAGTTCTTATTTTATAATCAAGATAATATTATTTAGATAAATCTATAATATTTTCAACTTATTAAATATATTCCCATTGAAATGAAAAAAAGCTATTAAAGAAATATGATTTATTATTTTCATATTTGAAACTTACATTATAGACCTATTTTATAGTATGAAGTGGGTGTATAGTCAATATAATAGTAAAAAGATAAAATTGTTTATTTTATTTTATATAATAAATTTTTTGTTGGAGGTTCAGAATTTCTTTGGCTAAGAGCCAAGGATTGAGGGGTATCAACCTAGGGCACGATCTCGACCTCATTCCTTATGATGTGGAAGCCTTTGCACTCATCAAGACTTGATCTCTAATGGGCTCATTTAGAGCCAAACAACTTCATCAGCCATCAAGGGCCCATTGACATCTGTCATGCCCAAAATTTGACCAACTAAAACACGACAACTTTTTTTTTTTTTTACAAGGGTTCAATACAACCTATAAGATATCTAAACCTATGGTGTGGGTTCCTGGGACAATACAATAGCAATTGAATTTCAACTGGATTTCGATAATGAACCAAACAATGTTATTTAGAATGCAATGCTATCTAGTTGTACAACGGACTATAAGTTATACTACCATCCTCAATACATACTAAGCACCTCCTAGAGACATGAGGTAACTTAAGGTTCATCGATTTGATAATCCAAACTCCTACTAATCAATGATAGGTTGACTATATAACCCAATACCAACTAAATTACTATTAATACTCTAGTGCTTATCATTTAGAATTTGAATAAAGTGTACTATAACATTAAATTGATTTATCCTTGAATAAGTCTAACACATTAGACTTCGACTATTCAATATTGATGATCTCATTACTCTAATTAACCAATGACTAAAATAACTATTAGCTTAATAGGATGTTGCATTACTAGTTGAGTTCAAACTCGTAAACAATAAAACTATTAAATACACTGATACATTACTTTTTAAGTCTGGACAATAATGTCACCTGTTACTAATCAACTTCATTAATCACCAAAATAAAATTAATGACTAATAAATATAATTATCATCTAAGGGGTTTATGTCAAAACTCAATTAAACCCTAATCTATCAATCCAATAATCCCATCAACTTACTTGTCTATCCATATTAAATCCCTTAATTTCATACTAATAGTATGATAGAAATATTAACGACCTTAAGTTAAATTATTAACTGAAATACTCAACTTATCAAGTCTAAGAGAAACCTCCTAACTTACAATCCTATCCATCCTAACCAAAAACCCTATTACTTAATAATCAATTGATTACATAATGAGTCTAACATATTAACATTAAGTCCTATCTCAAATTTTAACTTAAACTAAGCACAATATGCTACTAATCCACTTAATCTCACCTACTAGTCCAATTAACCTACTTATAACATTAGTTTACTTAAACAAATTAAACCATTAGATCATATTTCCATTTAGCCAATATCAAATTAACAATTTACAATGAACTAGATCACTAATTTAATAAGTTGATAAAGATTAAACACTTCAATCATAATCTCCTAAATAATAATTAATTTTATATGTAGAGAATATGTTAAATCAAATCTCATTTCTAAATAATCTTAGTAACAATGAGTCTTAATCACAAAATAAAGTTAATAACATATAAGTAATATTAACACTAAACCACTAATCTACTAATCATATTAGTGTCATATTAACACTAAATCCCTTAGATAACAACTAAAATTAATAACTAAAACTAAAATTAACAACTAATAAGAATATGGCAAATCCCAAAATTAGTCCTAGTCTCTTAACCTACTAATCCCTATTCTACTACCCCAACCTATACTAAGGCTTAAGATGACAAGTGGGGTGATGTGACAACTCCCCACTTGCATAGATTAACGTGAGACTCTATGGAGGGAGTGTGTGCAGACTAAAGTACTTAACTCCTCCCAAGGCAAAGGAAACCCACGTAGACAAGGAAGGAGGCAAAGCTTTGTAAACAAGTCAACTCAAAAGGAACACATGGAGAAAAGGGTCCCACCAAATCATGTCAACCTTGCCCTTTAGAAGGATTTTGTATGGATTGGGGAGCATGTCAGCAAGTACCATTTAAGACAAGAAGTACGCAGGGGGTAGTTTCTAAATGAAACCTTTAGTAGGGTGATAGAGGTAGTTGAAAAATTCGATTCAAGTTTATATTGTTTAATGTGAACGAGTTTTACATGCAGCAAGTTAAGTATTTTTTTTTTATGTAAACTCAGACACCACATACCTGCGCCAATTTATGGAGGGAAGAGTGTATGGGTAAGATGTGTTATAAAATCCTTTTATTAATTAGGGACTAGTTGCTATTGTATGGGATAAAATAGGAGTTTTGGATTCTAATTTCAATTAAGGAGGCATAATGATAAGGGAAGGGAATATTTTTTGTGGGAAGAGAATAATTTTTTTCCCTATACAAAATCCAGAGAGCTAATTTGCTCTAAAAATTTTGGAAGATGTTATTTTACCATAGCTCTATTTTTCCAACTTCCATACTTGTTATGAAGGGTCTAATAGTATGAATTTGATAATTTCTTTATTGCTTTGTATTGAGGTGTCTATGAATTTATTGTTAGTGTATTATACAAAGAAAATTATGGTTTGAATATTAGTTGTGTGAGATTTTAACATAGTAATCTAATATGTTCATTTGTTCATTGTTTCATGCTTCAATTCAGAGGAATAAAGTGAGATTTTGTTCAAATAGAGATTGATTAATATGAATATGAAAGTTAAAATAAACATTAGAGAGTATACTAAGTTCATTCATCAACCAAGGTATATAATCTCAAGAAATTATTTCATTATCTATTCTATCAACTTTGAGAAATCAGTTTACAATGAAAGAATAACTCCTACTATAATGAAAGATAGAATACTATAATCATGAAAGCAATGAAACATCATTTACATTATGAAAATCTCTTCAATACAATTACATATTCTTCAATAATGATAAGTTTTTATATTTACAACAAAGCAATACAATTAGATAATGCTACACAATGAGGGTTCAAGGAGATAATACACTTCTCTCCATTACATCTTCACAATGGCCCAAGGAAATGGCACTACAATACATCTTTCAACAAAAGATAAGTCTTAATACAATGGGGATTCACAATACAATAATAGCGTTGTCTTCACACAACCACCCAAAATGAAGAAACCTCCAAGCTTTCTCCACAAGACTTTGACTTCAAAAATCTGCAAAAAGAACAAAGGATAGAACCATGGGAAGCTCACCTCCCATCCTAGGTCTCCAAGAGACCACCCCCGAGCTAGGAGAATTAATAACCAATGGGTGACAAATCACACATCCACAAAACATGATTGCAACAACAAGAACACCCTCCCAAGACTTGCACAAATGGATTCAACATGAACCCATACAAGGGTGAAGGTGGATCTTCCATGTAGGAGAATGTCAAATACTACAATCAAATAACATGCCTCTTCAAGGCTAGAATCACATACATTCTTCCAACAAATAATCAAATAACATGCCTCTTCAAAGCTAGAATCACATACATTCTTCTAACAAATCTTCTTCTTATCTCCCCCAAAATGAGATCAAGAAACATTGATATACAAGGGCCCATACAACTTGCATTTCTTCCCTCTTCTCTCCATGAGAAGAGACTCTACACTATCATGGAGTCTAACTAACCCCTTCACCCATACATGGCCACTTCTTCCCTATCCAAGGGTGAGTAATGCCATTACACCTTTCACAAAACTCCCATATTAAAAAAAGAAGAAGATAAAAACCATAACAAGGATTCAAACCCAAAATCTCATTCCCTTACAAGCAACAACACAATCACATGAACATAAGCAAGAGAAAGATGAAAATACAAATCTACTTGCAACAAGAATAGTAAAGACATTTCATGACAATGGAGACCAACCTTGCCCAATGTGTTATGGTAAATGAATGTTGAGAAGAGCTCCCAATTCTTTTTTCCTTGCTTTCTCCAAAACCCTAATGTCTCTAAAGATAGATAGTGGGTGAACACCCACTAAGTCTCTCCCATCCCACTAAAAAAGGTCTCTAAAATGTACTCCACTATTAGCATTAATTGAGACATGAAACCAAGTCCTTGGTCTTCCATATTGTCTCCCCTCTTAATTGTCTAATTGGAAGGAAGAGTGGGGGTTGGGTAAGGGTCAAAACTTCATCAAATTTCATAGATTTTAAGAAATAGATTATAAAATAAGTCACCTAGGCCACTAGGGGGTTATGGACATGTTAAAACCTCCCTAACCCATACCCCTAACACTTAGGTGCTTAATTTATGCAAACTATGACCCTTAGGACCTTTTTTTGGCCTCTAAAAGTGGCTAGAGAAGAATTTGGAATTTAAACAATTAAGTTGGTGGAAGTTACAAGTATCCCAACAAGGAACTAATTAGGTTTCTAAAAGTCAGTTAGGTTTAGGTTTAGATTGCCAACTTTAGTGAACATGTCGCTACATAAACACATAACAAGTGTCAAGTGACACTGTAAAATGACATAATACCACATCGACATGTCACTAATTACATAGAGAAATATCTACACATACATACAATTTTATGGTTATGAATTAAGTCACTATACAACAAGGTTTGAACCTCTTCATTAGGTTCAACCTTGGCTTTATAGTTTATACAATGGTTGGTTACTGATTCTCTGACTAATTCTATGGTTCTCTTACTTGCACACTAAACTCGAACATCAATAGTACAAGGTAATAAAATCACATTAAATATACATATTCAACCATAATTAGCAACATAAGTCAATATACAAAATTTAATTTTAAATCACAATTTTCCATTCAATAATGTTTGAACATAATAACTCCATAACATCATAACATATCATTTATGAAATTATTACATCTAGTTATGATCGAGTCTTCCCGTCAATTCACATAACTAACATGCATAATAAAAATTAACCACATATCCTTGGTTCTAATCCACACCACAATGTAATCCATATAATCATCGTCATAAAGTATAATATCTCGAGTCTCTATCAGGATAATCAAAGTGCATCAATGTATCAAAATATAAAGTATCAAAAGTGTGAACGAATCAATAATGCTATGATAGGTCAGGGTGAGGCCTCACATCCTCCCCCCCTAGGCATGAACTTCCTCCTGGAAGTTACCCAACTTAGGGCCAAAGTCCTAGTATTGACATCTTGTTTAGTTCATCAGATAATTTTTAAATCTTTAATCTCGTACAATGCATAAATCTAATGATAATACAAGTTAAGGACATGTTTTTCCTCAATTTAAGCACTTCTAACATTTAGAAGCATGATATTGTACCATTGAACTATCTATCCAACTCACTAAAAGGGATCTATGGTCATAAGAAAATGTACTAATACATGGGACATCTTCCCTACAAGAGGACTCAAATGCATGCTAACATCACTCTTGATGTTGGTTCCTATAATTTCAATATCTAGAGTGTAGTTCCAATATTGAGCTAAACATATCTTTTGCCACTATGATAATCCTTAGTTTATACCAACTTATTATTGTATTTATTACTAGTATCATAATATTTATGTGATAAGATCATAAAACGGTCTTACAAGGTCTATTCATATTTCAACCAGCAAAAGACTCTCACCAAGGCTACAAATATGGTCATAGATACACTAATGATAGGGCGAACATAGGGTGATGGAAAGCTTCTCTTAAGTTTCTCCTCATTTATAATAAAATATAATGGATTTCCCAATAGATCTTCTCCCTCATACAACCTACCACAAAGAACTTTCCAACAATTCCAACCAAAAGAGCCTCTTCAAATAGTCATGAAATCCATAATTTAAAATTTGAAAAGAATGATTCAACAAAGTAAGATTAAAAAAGAGGCCACATTGGTAAAAATCTATTATAAAATAAGTAAAGACAAGTCCTTGAGGCAAATAAGGACATCAAAATAAAGCTTGGCTAAGAACTCAACACCAAATATAAGTAATTTTTCCATAGTTGGCAATCACCAAAATAAACTTGCAAAACAAGGTAAAATAAAAGAAGAATAAATTAGCAATCCATACTCCACCACAAACATTACATGAACTATGTGGCCTTTTGAGGTCACTCAGAGGGAGGTGGGAAAATCTCAACATATATTTATTATGGCATTATTTAAAATAGGCCAGTTATGCCCTGACCAGAATAAAGCATTAAGGGTTTTTCCAAGGAAACATTTATTTGGGGAGAGAGGTAAACACAAAAGCATATTTACTAATAATAGTTTTACTTACTCTATGAGTTTATTTCACTATCTCCAAGCATATAAATAGGGCATTCACATCACCCCATCCTCCTCTCCTTGAGAGAGGTTTCCACTGCATCATGTTTCACGAAATACATCGTCATACTTACACAACATTTAATGGCCAACACGCTTAGGCTGATATGGCATAAAACAACATTGTTACAACATCTACTAGTGTATTTATTTCATTAATATAGGAATGACCAGAAACACAACTACTGACATAATAATACCATGAGTACATAAATTCAGATGAATATTTTCAATCATCCTAATTACGTAAAACTCCTCAAGTGGTTCTATGTGGTGTTTTGACACTCGATGTCCTCCAAAACTTCCCTAGGTTAGGTGAACTAGTCACTCGCTTAAGATACTTTGCACATAACTTCACTCATCACAAAAGGAATTACGTTAATTAATTTATATTGCTATACATATGTTCTATCATTCCACTTGATATATATATATATATATATATATATATATATATATATATATATATATATATATATATATATATATATATATATATATATATATATATATATATATATATATATATATATATATATATATATATATATATATATATATATATATATATATATATATATATATATATATATATATATATATATATATATATATATATATATATATATATATATATATATATATATATATATATATATATATATATATATATACACCATATCCCCAAGCATACTACATTAAATCATGAGGAGGGTTGTTTCAAAGTTTATACACAGTGTAAGGACATATTAGTATTTTATACTTTAATAGGTCGATGACTATCCATTAAGACTTAATGTATCACACTCACAGTTATGTCATAAGGTTTGTTAGGTCGAATCTCTTCATCAACTTTAGTTCTTATTCATTTTGATATGGCACACATATCCTAAGGATCTATATTCTCATAACATATTTTCCATGTCATGGCATAAGAAATTTCATGTGTCTGTGGTAATTTACTACCCTACTCATTTATATCATAAAAGGATTCAATGATGTTCTCACACTAAGGTGAGAATATATTTTACAACTTCTCTTAATTCACACACACTTAATTGCATCTTTATTGCCTAGGGTTGGATTGTAGTGCAAGAAGGTTCTAGTAATTTGATTTTTGAGCCAACTTCTCAAGGCACAAAGAACTACCCAAACATAAGTTTTCTTATAAGATATATTACATTCTTCTATTAATGACCGCATTACCAAGGCTCTATCACTTGTACACTAACAATTGACACGACATAGAATGGTCTAATTATTTATGCTAGACCAAATGTATACTATCTCTGTAGGTTCTATTTTAATCTCCAAAATCATCATTGATTGCCCATAGTTTCCTTACAATTCATAACAATTACTTTTGATACACTAACAAACGAGATCATTGATTTTTAGCTAACAATTACCATTCTGATAATTTATAATTACTTAACAATGTATAAGGACACATAAGATTTATATATTACATATCTACCTTGACCTTGGTATTAACTTGGAAGCGGATCTCGATGAGGGTCTCCATATTAATTGCCAAAATGATTCTATTAGCACACGCATTTTATTATCGTATTATAGTCATAGGCAATTGGTAATTTGGCATTATATTCTTAAAAATCCTCTCTAAGTTGTATTCATGAAATTTGAAGGAATTCCTAGGTAATTGAATTTCCCATTACTTATATTAGTCTTATCTGTCCTAGATCAAGGGTGGGGTCCTCATGAGTTGATTGATCATTTTGTCCAAATAACAATTTACATTTTTACTTATACACAAAAATCACTAGTGCACCCCAAGGTGATTCACTAGGTCGGATATGCCCTTTCTCCAAGAGCTCTAGATATGGGCTCAACTCCTAGCACAAGGTCTATATGAACATCAACTATCCTAGGTGGAGGCATACCAGGTAGTTTGGAAGGGAATACATCTACAACTCCTGAAGCATAGAATAATCCTTGAGAAAAAGGTTCTCCTTCTAAATCCTCCTCTCTATCACTAATGGTGATGGAAAATAACTAACATCCCTTCCGCATGCACCACCTAAGCTGCACAACACAAATCATGCGAAGGGATACAGCCTCTGTACTCCAAATATCACCATAGAAGTACCGTGATCATCAACACACTCAACCCTCTTTTGACGATAATCCAATTTGGTGTTGTGGCATATAGTCAATCCTTGCCAAGGACTACATCATAAGAATCCTAGAGGGGTAATGTGGAGATCGGTCATCGTGATTAAGTCTCCAATTTGAATCTGACAACTGTGAACTAAGGAACTGACAGATACCCTAGCTCTCGAGGCTAACTCGACCTCCCAAATGACATCCTGTCTGACTGCCACCAAAGGGAACTTTCTCCTGTAGGAGATGAACTACAAGTCATGCCTTTAGATTACTCATGTAAAGGCGCAATCCAAAGCATCGTTGTAACTCTATAACCAGGCCTCTACTACTGACTCGTTAGTGGATCCCAAACAAGGGTGGCTGGAGTTGTATTAACTCTTGAATCTCATCTCCAACATCTCTAGGGGTCTCTTTCTATCTGATGAACTGACTCTCCAAATTGGTTAATAGCTCTACCTTCTCCTGGGATATTTGCTTCCCTTTCAGAAATTTGTTGTTCTGGCTGAGGAACTATGGGTGGTAACCTTTGTTGAATTACCCCAATTAAATTACGAAGGATGTCTATAATATCCTAGTCAAGGTGGTGAAGGTGATGATGGTGGTGGAGGAGGAGGTGGTGGTCCACCTCCCTATCATGTAATAACACGTGCAGCTCTATGACCTCTGCCTCGTCGGCCAGCTCGTGTAACAACAGGAATCCTACACAATAGATTAAGTTAGGTGAGTTGAAATGTAATGGGTCTAAGGTTCCAATGTTGAAACCTAGGCTCTGATACCAAATGTCATGCCCAAAATTTGACCAACTAAAACATGACAACTTTTTGTTGGAGGTTCATAATTTCTTTGGCTAAGAGCCAAGGATTGAGGGGTATCAACCTAGGGCACGATCCCAACCTCATTCCTTATGATGTGGAAGCCTTTGCACTCATCAAGACTTGATCTCTGATGGGCTCATTTAGATCCAAACAACTTCATCAGCCACCAAGGGCCCATTGACATCTATTATAACTTTAATTTTAATTTTTTTATTACTATTTACATTTAAGATTAAAAAAAATGGATCTCTCTTTTTTATGAAGATCAAGTAACTATCATATAGCATAGATGCAATTTTTTAAAGATGCAGTTTGTTTGTTTATTTATTTTAAGTTTCAAAGCATAATTAGACTCTAGTAATTTATCATAGAACATATAATTTTGCAAGCTAATTTTTTATTTATGGTAAATTAATATAAAACGATACAAATTATAATTTATTGAACACGTTTGTTTTTAAGCATGAGCTTCATTTCTTATAATTTATTGAACATATCATCATATTCACCACTTGTATCTAATCAATAGAATTACATTCCTTTAACCTCCACACAATTCTTACACACCACATAATTTTATTTTAAACAATAATATAATTATATTGCATTTACTTTAAATCTACATAATAAATACAACCAACCTTTCTCAGGAGAAAAACTATAAATAAAAATGATATTCTCATAATTAATTTTCAACACAAAGAAAATGGGCGTTGCAATCACACCATAGTCCATTAACTTTGAAAAAATAAAGACGTTAATGGAATCAATCAAAACTTCCTTTCATACCATTTCAACACCTGAAACTGGAAAATTGAATCACCATGAAAAACAATAGATGGGTCAACTAGGGTGACCTGGGAACATACTAACAATGAAAATATGTGTATATGTGTGATTGTAATATACACATTTGGATAAGTATATATACATTGTGTATATGTTCCAAGGTGCCTCCAGTTGAGCCTACACTGTGACTGGGGACCAAGATAAGAATGGGATATGCCAATTTCTTATTTATATTTAAGATAGTGTTGTACTACAAAAAATTGGAAAGAGAGAAGGGAGATTTGCACTACAGTCAATAATTTTATATGGAAAACTAAAGAATGGGTTGATAGTATGCATCTTCTTATGAATGTGAAGTACATAGAAGTACACAAATTTTATCTGAGAGTAGACTAAATATATTTCTTTTATTTTTAATTTAAGGTGAGCAATTATTGCAATGTGATTATGCTGATTTTATTTAAAATGGAATTGTATATTTTCTAAGGAAATCATCTTTCTCTAACAAAACTTGTGTAGATAAATAGGTTTGAGATTGTTAATTGGATAGCAGTGTTAAGGAAATTAAATGTAAATTGAGTTAGTGTATTTAGTTTTATGTAATGAAGGAAGATAAGTTTGAAGTAGATATTGAAATATGATGTTTTGGTATTAAAAAAATATTTTTATTTTTGTCTCAAAATTTGCAAAGGCTTATAGGTTCTTTTTGATTAAATTAGTCATCATGGGTTGTTTTTGTAGTCAAATATTTGATATTGCTAAATGTAAATTCATGCTTTTTGATTTCCTTAATATGCTTAACTTTTTTGTGTGGTAATGTTTATGAACATCTAGAGGAGGTCATTGTATCAAAGGTCAATCCCCTCGGCAAGACCAATATAATAATTATCGAAGTAATCAAGGATATCAATCTTCAAACAAGTAGATGCACTTGAATGATTATGCAAATTAACGTCTTAGGTGCTCCAATTAAAGTGTTCCTAGCTTGCTTTGTTCTCTTAATATAAAGGATTGTGCTTTTGAATTATTTATTAAAATAAGTATAAATAAATATACTTTAATACAATAACAATAATCATGCAAACTTGTTTAGTCAACATATGATGGTTATTGATATGAAGAGAAGTTGACCGGAATTGAATTAAAATTTTAGGGGTTAGATACATGGATATGGGATTTATCTCACATGCAAAAGATCAACCTAATATTTATTGTACAAATGAATGAATTCTAATCAAGGGGGTGAAATAGAAGTGGATTGCATAGGAAAGTGTGCAAAAATGGTTAAATTATGGTAAAAATGCATGTAAATGGTAATAGGTGAAGAATACGGGAATGAGCTTTAGTAGTTTCACACAAGATTGCATAATTTATCAAAACTATGTATTAAGACAATATCTCAATATGGAAGGAACGTTGAATGAAAATGAGCATATAAATACAAAACATTATAACTCTTTAATTATTTATAATAATAATATTTTAGAAGAGGTATAATTTTATAAGTACTTAGGAATTGATTTCACTTGTTAAATTTAATTGAATTATAATGTTATAGATGATAAAAGTGCATATTTGATGTATTCCCTACTCATTTTATTGGTACTATTACTCAACTTCAGTTGTTTAATATGTACAAACACTAATAAAACCTAGAAATCAAGTGCTCCTTCGCCCACTTATTTTAATTTATATTCACGATAGATTTTATATTTAATGTGTTTACACATCCTAAACGTGATGCAGATATGATTTTAACCTTTGAAGGGATTTATTCGTACACTTGCATATACCTACATTGAAATGTATTTCTTACCTATTTGAAGCTAAATTGATTAAAAAATATGATTATTACCCATCCAATTGCATGTCTAAATATTAGAATTGTGGTATAGGTCATCATATGTTAATACATGTGCCATGCCATTGGTATAAATCCCTGAATGATTATAACATGAGAGTACATTCAATCTAATAGGATGGAATGAAATCATTTGTCAATTGTATAATTGCCTCAACATTCAAGAACAAGTAGCGTATTGATCTTGTCCTTAAGCATATTATATTTGGTATTTCTTACAATGTGAATAAATGACAACAAAGGTTAAACCAAGAATTTCCTAAACTCTTAAAGATGTTCTTGAACATCACATTTAGATATCCAATTGAGGTAAATCAAATTGCATATTCTATAAGTACAAATTATGAGATCACAACTAAAGGATGAGATTATGCAAAATTCAAGAGAATTGTAGTTGTGATTTTATTCAATATTTTAATAACATCAAAATTTAGTATTACATATAATTTCTTATATCTTTAGAATCATAAATTGTAATCTTGTACACAAATTACACCATATTTTGTTCCCTTGTGTTAGTGGGTGTCGACCTGGGTCTTATTGAAGCCTATTTCTAGCCAAAAGACTAAAAACATGATTTCATATCCTCACATGGTGATCCAAACAACTATCTTGAACTCAATGCACATGATTTCTAGCTTGAATTCCCTATTTTGGAAAATCAAGGGCTCTTGGAGTGTCCTTGACCCTCCATAGAGCCCAAATTCAAATGTTTAGTGTTGAGCTCCCACTAGTTGTTTATCAATGCTAGTATCTCAATATGACTATTGGAAGTCATCTTAATTTATGAAATACCTTGATATCCCTATATAAGATCCTTCTTTCAATTCTATTTCACATCTAAAATCATCATTTCACATTAACCACAAGTATTCAAGGAAATATTTCATCCCACCATATCCTTCAAGAATTCTTCAATATGTAAGCATTATGGAAAGTTACAGTAACCTTCATCCAAGCATGTCTTTACTAGTGATATCCTTTATGTCATGTCATATTATTGTATCAACACATGTAATCATGTTCACATAGCATTAAATCAACAAGTCTGAGGTATGTACTTCAGAGTTTACATTGTTGTTATATTTCAATTCAATTTCACATTTAATTCCAAAATTGAGGTTTGTCATAGGAAAATCCCCCATCAACCCAACATTTTCTCTTCTTTGAATATGTAGGTGGCAAGATTGGAAGACATATAATTGGAATTAGACTAAGCAAAAAAGACCTACAAATTGAGACTTTGTCGATCTAAAAATTAGGTTCAACATCTAATGCAAGTAAGGGATGGTAGGAGCCAAAGGATAGCACACCCTAACCTGATCCACCTTTCCCAAACACATGCAGAAGAAAAACACAACACAGTGAAAGGGAGAAAGCAAGATCCTTCATATATCATTTTCAATAACTTGATACATGCCAGGCTGTAAGGCCTTCCCAATTAGGGCCATATATTACAATGAAATGTAGAAGTCCTAAAAAATGTGAGGATTTGTCAGAATATCACTAATCTTCTATCTCCTTTCTCCTAACTGACCTCCCTTAAACTAAACCAAACAACTACATTTATACAAGAGTCTACCAAACTAAGTCAGCCTTCAAATCCATAATTAACAGAAGTAACAGTTAGATCTAGGACCACACGCTTCCCAATGATGGATACCGGTATTAAATATGTGACCCATAATAAATGCACAAGTCGGCCTTAACAAAAACTAAGAATAAACCCATCGGTGAGAAGGATAACCGAGCAGTAGACAAGCAACACTGAGCGCCAGTGAAATAATCGACCACCTAGGAAACAACTGACCATGCTCGATAACCAAAGGAAAATGACCAACTTGGTCAAAGTAGGAACTAAGTAACACAAAAAAACTTCAAATTCTTTTTGGGGACACAGGATTGCCAAGGACCCGAGATGCTCCTGCATCAGACACCTGGGGTTGCTTTGAAATGATTCTCTGAATCATTTGGTAGGTATGATCTGAGCTGCATCCAACTCAAACTATGAAATCCATGATCTGTCTTCAATTGGTCCATTCTTCCACTTTACCAAATACTCCATGTAATGTTTACCTCTTGTACTTTTTCCAACTCTCTATTCCAAAATATGTTCAATCTCTTCATTCTGCTTCTTAGGATAATCTGTCGCTTCTATCATTTCTTCATCTGACTCATGGTATTTATACAAATCAGCAATGTTGAATATAGGTGATATATCCATGTCATCATGTAATTCAATCTTATATGCATTTCCACTGTCAAATTTCCTCAAAATCTTACAAGGTCCAAACTTCTTCATCTTCAGCTTTCCATATGTTCCAATAGGAAATCTACCTTTCTTCAAATGAACCATCACTTCATCACCAACATCAAAATTCTTATGTCTTCTTGATTTATCAACTCCGGCTTTGTATTTTTGATTACTTATTTCTAGCTTGTATTTCACATCTTCATGCAATGTCTTCATATACTTAGAAAATTTTACTCCAACACTTCTTTTACTTTCATTAGCAATATCCCTCAAATCAGATATACCTCTCGGTTGTATGCCATTTACAATCTCAAAAGGTGTTTTCCCAGTACTTCTATTCACTGAATTATTGTATGGAAACTCTTCTTGTGCCAACATAGAATCCCAATTACCAGGTTGGTCTCCAACTAAACATCTCAAAAGATTACCCAAACTTCTGTTCACAACTTCAGTCTGTCCATCAATTTGTGGGTGAAATGTACAACTATATTTCAACTCAATGCCAAATTTCTTCCAAAGGGTCTTCCACAAGTATCCAACAAATTTACTATCTCGGCTAGAGATAATACTCCTTGATAATCTATGCAATCTGACAATTTCATTAAATAAAAGATCTGCTACATGTGTTGCATCTAATGTCTTTCTACAAGGTATAAAATGTGCCATTTAAGAAAATCTATCCACAACAAAAAATATAGAATCATTACCTCTTGCTATCTTCGGTAAGCCAAGAAAAAAATCCATATTGTTGTCAATCCAAGGTTTCTTAGGTATAACAATCGGTGTATACATTCTAGTGTTCTGACTCACTCCTTTTAGAACTTGACAAATTCCACAACTTTACACAAATTTTTGAACATCCTTATACAACTGAGGCCAAAAGTATTTCTCCTTAAGAAAATTCAATGTTTTATCAATGCCAAAATGCCAAGCCAAACCATTACTATGTTTCTCCTTTATCAAATTATTTCTCATTGGTCCTCTTGGTATACACAATTGAATACCTTTAAACAACATACCTTCCTGCACACAATATTCATCCCACTTTGTAGTATGTTGATCTTGAATAGGTGCTCTGCATTTTCTCCATGACTTAGAAAATTCAGGGCCATTTTCATACAAATCCTTCATCTCATCAAAACCAAGAACTTCAATTTTCATCTCGGTCATCAAAGATCTTTTTCTACTCAATGCATCAGCAACTTGGTTAATGACTCCACTCTTATGTTTTATCACAAATGTATAGCTCTATAGATACTCAACCCATTTCATATGTCTCTGATTCAACTTATTCTGACTACCTAGATACTGTAAAGCCTTATGATCAGTATACAACACAAATTCACTTGATATCAAATAATGTCTCCATTTCATTAGTGCTTGAATAATAACATAGAATTCTTGATCATACACAGAATATTTCCTTTTTGCATCATTCAACTTTTCACTAAAGAAAGAAACAGGTTTACCTTCTCAACTCAACATAGCTCTGATTGCACTACCACTTGCATCACATTATACTTGAAATACCTTATTGAAATCAGGTAATGCCAAAATAGTTAATTCAATAACCTTCTACTTCAGAGTCTAAAAACTTCTATCAGCTCCATGTGTTCACTTGAATTCTCTTTTGTTGCCTCTCATAGTATCAGTCATAGCATTACAAATTGAACTGAAATTCCTTATGAAATTTTGGTAAAAACTTGCCAAACCATGAAATGATCTTACCTCACTAGCATTTTTAGGAGTAGGCCAATTCAAAATAGCTTCAACCTTTTTAGGATCCATCTTCAAACCATCAGCTGAAATCACAAATACCAAATACATAATCTCCTCTTTCATGAATGAACACTTTTTTAGATTTATCAGCAACTTCTCCTCTTTCAATCTCTGCAAAACTTGTCTAACATGAAACAAATGTTCTTCTTTGGTCTTATTGAATATCAGAATGTCATCAAGATATACAATCACAAACTTACCAAAAAATTTCTTCAGAACTTCATTCATGAACCTCATAAAAGTACTCGGTGCATTAGTTAAACCAAAAGGCATAACCAACCACTCATACAAACCTTCCTTTGTCTTGAAAGAAGTCTTCCACTCATCACCTTCTCTAATTTTGATATGATGATACCCACTTTTCAAATCAATTTTGGTAAAATACTTTGCTCTAGTCGAACTGTCCATTATATCATCCATTCTCGGTATAGGAAATCTATACTTCACTATTATCTTGTTGATTTCTCTAGAATCAGTACACATTCTCCATTCTCCATTCTTCTTAGGTGCTAATACATTAGGTACTGCACAAGGACTCAAACTTTCTCTGATCAAACCTTTCTCTAGCAACTCTTGAATCTGTCAGTTCAATTCTTGATTCTTAGTAGGTATTAACCAATGAGGTGTTTTATTTGGTAAACTAGCTCTAGTGATTAGATCCATGCAATGATCAATGCTTCTCTTCGGTGGAAAAACATTAGGTACATTATCAAAAATGATATCTTTGTACTCGGTGAGTAACTTATCAATCTCCTCAGGGACTTTATCCTTTGTTTTCTTACTCGGTTTGTTAGGAATCACAATAAAACATACATCATTCCTCTTCAAATCTTTAACAAACTATTTTCCTTCCATCAAGAAAAATTTCACAGATGTGCAAACATTACTAATAGGCTCTTCAATAAAAGGTAACAAGATCTATCTTCTACCATCAGCCCAAATAGTATACTTATGTAATCTTCCATCATATATAGAATGTCTATCATATTGCAAAGGTCTACCCAACAAAATATGACAACAATCCATAGGCATGATATCACACAACACCTTATCATAATACTTTCCAATCTTCAAATTCACATAACAAATTTCACTTACCAAGAGTGTATGCTCATCCTTGATCTATGAGATCTGATAGGGTTTTGGATGTTTCAATCTTTTCAACTGCAACTTTGTCACCATTTCCTCAGATGCCAGATTCTCTGAGCTACCACTGTCAATGATTACCTTCCAAACTTGGTTAGAAACTCTACATCTAGTCTTGAACAAACTTTTCCTTACCAGATCTTCCTTTTTACCTTCATTCCATAGTGCTCTTCTTACGATCAAATTATTTTCCTTCTCAGGCTCATTCGGTGACTCTTCTTACACCAAAGTATTTTTGCTACTACCGACCTTCTTACTTGCATGTGTACACTCAAATGATCCATGTCCTTCTCCATAATTGTAACAAGTTCCTCAGAAACCACCTCATTTATAACCACCTCGGTAGTTACTACCTCTGCCTCTAGATGAACTTTCACCTTTCCATTATGTCTTTCCTTTGTCTTGATTCATCTTCTTAGGTTAAGATCTACTATTTTCTCCTTGAGATCTACCTCTTCCTCTAGGGAATCTACCACCTCTACCTCTCTATCTCTACTCATGTCTTTTGTTCAATTTCTCCTTGGCTTTCAATGCAAATTTATAAGCCTCTTCAATGTTCTCCAACTTGACCATGCTGATCTCCTCTTGGATGGAAACCCTCAAACCATTCAGGTATCTAGCAATTCTTTCCACATTATCTTCATCATGTCCAAATCTAATATCCAATCTATAGAATTCCTCATTATATTCTTTTACCAAGATATCTTTCTACCTCAAACTTTGCATTCGTTAAACTAGGTTAATCTAATAATCACAAGGTAAGAACTTTCCTTTCAACTTATTCACCATTTTATTCCATACCTTGATTTTGTCTTTGCCTTTCCTCTTTCTATCCAACTGCAGATGTTCCCACCATAAGGATGCATGAATTTTCAGCTTTGTGCTTTCAATCTTCACCTTCTTTTCCTCTGGTATGTTCTCATATTCAAAATACTTTTCCATCTTTGTGATCCAGTCCACCAATTCATCAAAATCCAATTTACCACTATACTCGGGAGGATTGAAATGTGGTGTAGACTTCAGAATTTTCAAAGCCTTCAGAAATATTTCCTCATCCTGATCCATCATAGGTGTAGGTTCCACATTTTCTTGTTCTTCCTCAATTTCATTATCACTAACATCTTCAAGATGTCTGCCTCTTCTTTGGGTTGTTTCAACATCTTCTAACCTAGTAACAAGTTGTCTCAATATGTCTACCAATCCTAGATTTGCATCTCACCTCCCATGAACCATCTTGAAAACCCTCTGCAATTGTAGGTTAGATCACAATCTACTACCCCACAAAAAATCAAATAGGGCTTCACAAGAAGGAACCCTCAAACCTAAGTTTGTAGACCTATATCAAGATCTAACCTCACTCTAATACCACCTGATGCAAGTAAGGGATGGTAGGAGCCAAAGGATGGCACACCCTAACCTAATCCACCTTGCTCAAACACACGCAAAAACAAAACACAACATAGTGAGAGGGAGAAAGCAAGATCCTTCATATATTATTTAAAATAACTTGATACATGCCGAGTTGTAAAGCCTTCCCAGTTAGGGCCAGATATTACAATGAAATGTTAAAGTCCTCAAACATGTGATGCTTTATCAGAATATCACTAATCTTCTATCTGCTATCTCCTAACTAACCTCCCTTAAACTAAACTAAACAACTACATTTATACAAGAGTCTACCAAACTAAGTTGGCCTTCAAATCCATAATTAATGGAAGTAACAATCAGATCTGGGACCACACGCTTCCCAATGATGGATACCAATATTAAATCCATGACCCATAATAAATGCACAAGTCAGCCTCAACAGAAACTAAGAATAAACCCATCGGTGAGAAGGATAACTAAGCAGCAGACAAGCAACGCTGAGCACTAGTGAAACAACCAACTGCCTAGGAAACAACTGACCATGCTTGGTAACCAAAGGAAATTGACCAGCTACTGACCAACTTGGTCAAAGCACAAATCAAGTAACACAAAAAAACTTCAAATTCTATTTGTTGACATAGGATTTCCAAGGACCCGAGATGCTCCTGCATCAACATCGCTCCACCGAATGTTAAACCAAGAATTTTGTAAACTCTTAAAGATGTTCTTGAATATCACATTTAGATATCCAATTGAGGTAAATCAAATTTCATGTTTTATAAGTACAAATGATGAGATCACAACTAAAGGACAATATCATGCAAAATTCAAGAGAATTATGGTTGTGATTTTATCCAATATTTCAATAACATCAAAATTTAGTATTTCATGTAATTTATTATACCTTTAGCATTGTAAATTGTAATCATACCATTTATATCACATTTTGTTCCCTTGTGTTAGTGGGTGTTGACCTAGCTCTTATTCAAGCCTATTTCTAGCCAAAATACTAAAAATATGATTTCATATCCTCACATGGTGATAGAAATAACTATCCTAAACTCAATGTACTTGATTTCCAGCTTGACTACCCTTTTTTTCTAAATCAAGGGCTCTTGGGGTGGTCTTGAACCTCCATCAAGCCCAAATTCATATGTGCTAGTGGTGGGTTCCCACTAGTTGTTTATTAATGCCAATGTCTCAATATGGCTATTGGAAGTCATCTTAATTCACAAATTACCTTGATATCCCTATATAAGATCATTCTTTCAATTCTATTTCACATCCAAAATCATCATTTCACATTAAGCACAATCATTCGAGGAAACATTTCATCCCACCATATCCTTCAAGAATTCTTCAATATGTAAGCATTATGAAAAGTTACAATAACCTTAATTCAAGCATGTATTTATGATTTACATCCTTTATTTCATGTAATATTAGTGCATCAACACATGTAATGACGTTCACAAAGCATTACGTCAACACATCTAAGGTAGAGCATTTCCTAAACTCTTAAAGATGTTTTTGAACACCACATTTAAATATCCAATTGAGGTAAACCAAATTGCATATTTTATAAGTACAAATATTGAGATCACAACCAAAGGACAAGATCATGCAAAATTCAAGAGAATTGTGGTTGTAATTTTATACAATATTTCAATAATGTCAAATTTTATTATTTCATGTAATTTCTTATACCTTTAGCATCTTAAATTTTAACCTTATACAATTTATACTAGGTTTGTTTCCCTTACGTTAGTGGGTGGTGACCTAGCTCTTATTCAAGCCTATTTATGGCCAAAATATTGAAAAAATAATTTCATATCTTCACATAGTAATCCAAACAACTATTCTAAACTCAATTCACTTGATTTCTAGCTTGACTTCCCTATTTTGGAAAATCACGAGATCTTTGGGTGTCCTTGACCCTACATTGAGCCCAAATTCAAATGTGCCATTGTTGGGTTCCCACCAATTGTTTATCAATGCCAGTGTCTCAAGATGACTAGATTGGAAGTTAGCTTAATTCATGAAATACCTTGATATCCCTATATAAGATCATTCTTTCAGTTCTATTTCGCATCCAAAATCATTATTTCAAATTAAGCACAAGCATTCCAGGAAACATTTCATCCCACCATATCCTTAAAAAATTCTTCAATATATAATAATTATGGCAAGTTACAATAAACTTCATTACATAATATCTTTATGATTGATATCCTTTATGTCATGTCATAAATTATTGCATCAACACATCTAATCTTGTTCACAAAAAATTACATCAACAAGTCTAGGGTATAAGATTTAGTTTTCTACTCTAGAGTTTTCATTTCAATTATACTTCAATTCAATTTTATAATCAATTCCAAAATAGAGGTTTGACATGGGAAAATCCCCCATCATCCCAACATTTTCTCTTCTTTGAATATGTAGTTGGCAAGATTGGAAGACATAGACTTGGAATTAGATTAAGAATAAAAAGACCTATAGATTGAGACTCTGCCGATCTAAAAAGAAGATTCAACATCACTCCACCAAATGTTAAACTAAGAATTTCCTAAACTCTTAAAGATGTTCTTGAACATCACATTTAGATATCCAATGGAGGTAAATTAAATTGCATGTTTTATAAGTACAAACGATGAGCTCACAGCTAAAGGATGGGATCATGCAAAATTCAAGATAATTGTGGTTGTGATTTTATCCAATATTTTAATAACATCAAAATTTAGCATTTCATATAATTTATTATAAATTTAGCATCACAAATTATATCCTTGTACAATTTACACCATATTTTGTTTCCTTTTGTTAGTGGGTGGTGACCTAGCTCTTATTGAAGCCTATTTTTGGTCAAAAGACTAAAAATAAGATTTCATTTCCTCACATGGTGATCCAAACAACTATCCTAAACTCAATGCACTTGATTTCCAACTTGAATAGCCCATTTTTCCAAATCAAGGGCTCTTGTAGTGTCCTTCACCCTCTATTGGACCCAAATTCAAATGTGTTAGTGTTGGGTTCCTTCTAATCATTTCTCACCATAACTCAATTAGATGTTAATTCTATGACCACACACCATAAATCAATTCATGTTCTAGATCTGATTAACTATTTATTGCACTATCTTTTCCCCGGTTGACTGAAAAATTAGAGATGTCATCAATTTGATCTTCAACTCCACCAGTAACACTGATCCATTGCCTCCAATGAATTAAGTTTCCAGAAATGACAACACCATAATACATTTTCATGATCAAAGATAAAACCATCATCATCAAATTCCAATAGTACATCGGTCCCAAATAGTGATGTGTCACGCCGCCCGGTCATGTTGAATCTCAAGCCCATCCTACCATGCTCATGGAAATAGTCATATAATCCAAACAAGCAGAATGCACTAAAGGAAATAAGGCCAACACTAAGCCACATACCATAATAATGAGGGGATGACATAAATTAACCTAGAATCTAATCTCTTAGGAAAAATATACCAAGTCATCTAAACTCAAGATCACTACTCAGACCTAACAATTGCTGATGCATATACTCAAAAGTGGGAGTATTATCACATGGTACATAATTGTCCATCTTGTCTCATCAATGATGCCCTATTGATCCATAGATCATATCTGTAGACGATCATGCTAAATTGTATCATTGATCAATATCCAAATGACCAAATATTATATCTTTGATCAACACCCTCAAGAAGACCAGATACTATGCCTTTGATCAACAACCTCATGCGTCCATGTAGTCTCTTATGTATTATTATTATTTATTTTCCCATTCATTTATTTTGTTATCACTTTTATTAAGAAATCTTCCATGGTTTACCCTAGCAACAATTTTGGCTCCTAGATTTCTATAGAGATCCACTCCACTCCACTACTCAAACACTAACAAGATCATCCTGTTACAACAATAAGACACAATGAATTATAATACATCAAGAAAGAACAAATAAAAGAAAGGCTCAAAGTCATAAATCACCATGAAGTATAATATACTTAATTTGTCTCAAACCAAGAGTATAAGCCTCTCAAGGATCTCGACAAGAAAGCATAACTCAATTACACTACAGATGCAGTCTCAAACACTAGAGATATATAAATATAAATGTGATCTCAAGTCAATTTCTTTGGAGTGGGAAACTTTCAACTTCTAAATGGAGTTTGGTTAAATGGGAAACAGTGTGTAGACCTTAGGAGGGTGGCCTTGGCCTACGATCAGTGATTTTAAATGAACAGGTTCTCGCTACAAAGCTTTACTAGCATTGGTGTACTAACCAGCATCAACTTTGGGCTTGTATTCTCACTCATAAGTATTTTCTAGATATTGATGTGGTTGAAGTTCATTGCTTTCCTCTGGAAGGGAGAGGATCTATGATTTGGAATACGCTAAAGTTTGGAGCTCAGTTGGTTAAAGATGGTCTCTTTTGGATTTGTCATTCGGGATCACAAGCTTTATTTTGGCTTGACTCTTGGGATGGGCACCCTCCTATCCTTTCCACTCATCCATAGCTCCATGCCCTCTATCAAAATTTTAGTGCTACTAGTTGGGATACTATTGATTTTTATAAGATAGGGTGTGTTAGAGGTTTGGCTCCTTCCTTTCGTTGGAAACACCCTTTTGAATGGCCTCTAGGAGGATATGAGGAGAATAGGAAGGAGCTGTTTTAGATTTTGCAGTCTCATGAGTGTACTAATTTGGTTGGTAATGATGTTCATGCTTGGGACAGTGAGGATTTGTCTGGAAAATTTTTAGTGTCTATAGGATATGCTGAGCTTCTCCGACAGACATTGGGGGACATCCAGGTGCCTTGGTGGAAGCAAGTTTGGTACAAGTTTTCTTGGCCCAAATGCAATTTTTTTATGTGGTTGGTGGTCCATAGCCAGTGCCTTACATGGGATAATTTATGCAAGCGTGGCTTCCAAGGACCCTCAATGTGTGTTCTATGCCAGACTAGTGAAGAAAATGTCTCTCATCTCTTTTTCCAATGCTCTTTCACTAGACATATTTGGCACTCTTGGTGGAATGTGTGGAACCAATCCTATTGGCATGATTCCTCACTGGTAGAATTCTTTTCTCGCTAGAATAAGGCTCCTGTGAAGACTTCATTTCTTCAAGTTGCCTAGACTCTTGTACCCTCCTTTATTATTTGGCATATCTGGTTGGAGAGGAACCATCGTATCTTTAAGGATGAGTTTTTGGAGGTTCCTCACTTATGGTGGAAAATTCTCCATTCTTTGGGGGAAATTGTTTCTACAAAATGTGACACTTCTGAGGCCATGGAACCAGGGGAGGATATTTTCAATAATCACCTGAATATTCCTTCGTCACATGGAAAAATGCTAAGATAGATGTGTAGACATCCCTTGTGAAAGATAATTAGGGTGGGGAAGTGGAGTGCCCCTCTACAGGGTGTTCTTAAAATTAACACGGATGGGTCTTCCAAGGGCAATCTAGGCCCTGTTGGTATTGGTGGTGTTGGCAGAGATAGTACAGGGGATGTTCAATTTTTGTTTTCAATTTATAAAGGTCATCAAACTAACAACTTGATGGAGGCCATAGCTATTTTGTATGCTGTGAAGAATGCTTGTGACCTTGGTTGGAGAAGGCTTATTTGTGAATTTGACTCTCAAGTGGTGATTCATCTTTTGAATCAGCAACATTCTAAAGTTGTTAGTTTGAAGTTAGCTTTGATTGCGGACCAGATTCATAATTTGTGTACTTCTTTGGAGTCTGTTACTTTCACTCATATTCCTAGGGAATGGAATAGTGTTGTTGATTGTTTGGCGAAGTGGGCTTCTGACCATATGTGTAATTGGAACATTGTTGATAAGACTCAACTTCCGATGGGCTTTGTCCCATCAATTTGATCACTTGGTTGATCTTGATAGGGCTATTTGATGCCCTTTCTCTATTTGTTCTTGTTTCTCTTTCAGTTTGAATAAATTTTCACCCCTCCTTTATTTAAAAAAAATAATCAAGCATGAATTTCAGAAGAAAAATAAATTATCAACAAGGCTGTTAAACACACTCAATTGACATAAAATCAAGAATACATATTGCATTAGTTTATAAATGGAATTTCCTTAATTAATTTTGACCTTACAAAAAAACCACAATCATGAAACATAACCATAATAGAAACTCATAACATGAAAAATATGGCTAAAACCCAATTTTAGAGGCCACAAAAATGAAGGACCTCCAAAGAACACTCAAGAATCAAAAATGGAATCTCATAATTCTAGGAAAATTCATTGGGTCCCACATGTACAAAAAGTCCAATGAAATTCCTATTCCAATCTCCCATAGAAAAATGAGCAACATAAAAATAAATGAATTCACATTCCACAATACCCAAACATTCATACATTGCATAAAATACCATTTGACTTACATGGAATTAAATCAAACACATGGGAGATAACAATAATATCATCCCACAAACTAATTAACAACAAGCAAGAAGTAAAGAAATGAAGAACCAAGTGAGAATAAGGATTTCCTAACTCAAACAAAGAAAAGGGAAAAATGGAAGAATAAATGCACAAAATATATGAAATCAAATGAGCTTCTCAACAAAGTGGAGTAATCTTGACACAAATCTAATGAGTCAATGCCCACAAAATTCTGACTACACGATCAAACCCAACAAGCAAATGATTTTTCTCCAATAGGTTTTTGGAGAAAAATCCAATTCCACAAATTCAAAAGTGGAGAAAATGAGTTCTTTTTGAAAAATATAAAGTCACTTTTCTCCAAATCCAAAAAGGCTAAAATAAAAACATTTTAATTTAAATAAATCAAAACCAACTAAATAACCTAAAAACCCCAAAGGATTAATTTAGTCAATTCCAATTAAATGGATACCACTATGAAAAATTTGTGAGTAAATATAAAATAATCAAATACATATAAAATTAGCATTATTATTAATTCACTTAACCGAAAAAATTGCAGATACCAAACTATGCGTAGACATTTAGTAGTCTATCACCAATATGCAAGGTTTATCTTGATTTTACCTATATGGTAATTGGTGTATAATCATATACATATATGTTATGCAATTATGAATGACATATAGGTAAGGTACTATGTATGTCTAATGTAACTATCTCATGTGCCATTGTTAGGGATAAGGCATTCTCAGACCTATGAATTCAGGTGGAGTCAATGTTTGGTACATATCATCACTACAACATACACAATCAGGTGTAGTTATTCACATAATAAATAATCAAAGTACACGCGCGCACACACACACACACAGATATATATATATATATAGATATATATATATATATATATATATATATATATATATATATATATATATATATATATATATATATATATATATATATCTATATATAGATATATATATATATATATATATATATATATATATATCTATATATATATATATATATATATATATATATATATATATATATATATATATATATATATATATATATATATATATATATATATATAGATATATATATATCTATATATATATATATATATATATATATATATATATATATATATATATATATATATATATATATAGATAGATATATATATATATATATATATATATATATATATATATATAGATATATATATATATATATATATATATATATATATATATA